>PVIR01003629.1:0-28944 GCA_004026965.1 Petromus typicus
CCCCCCATATACATAAAATTTGTTTCCTTACTTTTTTGTTACAATCTCAACATTGGAATCTGTTTCATTTCTGTCCTATGCAAGGCATTCATGGTTTGCATTTCTTCTATCCACTGGGTATTCATAGCATACATCATGACTTTGAACTCCTCAATTTTTATCTATTTCTGTTTTAGAATCTCTGAGCATGTCTTCCAGTTTGGTCATCATCTGTGAAATGACTTCTTCTTTTATGTTTTCTTAGAGCCTCATTCATCTCTTCTCACTTCCCATGTCATCATTCTGAGATGTCCAGGTAGTTGATTGTTGGGTTTTTCTTCTTTTTTGCCCCCAGATCTTGTCTTTGATGAGCTGAAAACTGGGTTTACATCTTGTTTAAGTGTCTTGTCATTTTTATTTTGTTGTTTTTGATGGTTTTCATTTAATTTCTGTGTTGATACTTTTATATTGCTTATTGTGAGTATCTTTATTTATAGTACCTAGAGCCCTTAGGGAATGGTTACTTCTCAGAGGTGTTTCTCTGGGAGAGCTGACCTTTAGGTTTTGAGTTTATAATAACCCCCAGACAATCTTCATTTTGGTATACCAAGAATGACAACTAATTATAACAATCACATCACCTTGGCCCAAGTAATACAATCAGCATCACTCTTAGCATCAAACACAGCTCAGAAAACAAGAAATTGTGGTGGCTATAACCATATGAACTAGATTAAAATTAAGGAGCAAGAAAAAAATAGTTGGCAGTGAATAGACCCAGGGATATAGCAAACTTACTCTTTGGGATAAAGATTTGAGGGTGGACATAGAAATAAAAGGAGAGGAGAAGGTTAGAAAAGAGAATAAAGGATACAAGAAGATCACATAAACTTCAAGAAAGTGGTGAATACCAGAAGGAAAGAGAGAATGAAGAAACAAAACAAGAATAGAGCCATTTCCTAGCAGCAGGAAAACTGGAAACTGTACTAACTCTCCTATGAAAATAAGAGTCATTGAGAGACTAAAAAATAAAAAACAATAAAAAAACAATAACAACAAAAAACCAGAATTGAACAGCCACAGGAATAGAGGGGAGAAATGAAGAAGAAAGGGAAGGGAAGAAAAAGAAAAAACAAAACAGGACAAAAAAATCAGACAACAACAACAAAAACCCTAAGGGCATGAGCAGCAACTTGCAGATGGAAGTCAGTAGTCACTGGGAAGCAGCTATAGACCACAAAGACTCAGGCTAGATTCTACCTGCCAGGCCTTGGTTGAGTTCCTTGATCTGTGAGTTTAGATTCTATCACAGGTTCAAGCTACCCTTCCCAGAAATGAGTCCATGTTCCCGGAGGAGGAACTGGCCCTACCAACTCACTTGAGGCTGAAGTCCGCAGATTACCTTTACTCTGCCAATGAGCTTCAGTTCTCATCAAGTCTGTGGGAGGATGTCTCTCTGCTGTTCACCAAATGTTCCACTTCCTCATGGTGGCTTTTAATGGTTCCCTGTGTCTCTGCTGTGCAGATTGATCTCTTTTTTCCTGTGGGTCCCCAGGTACAGATTGATCTGTTTTTGCTGGCATGGCCTGGGGGCACAAGATTTCCATTCTGCTATCAGTCCATCTGGATGTGGGTGGAATTTATAAGTCAGTTTTTTAATTGTCACTCCTTCTAGTGACTTGTTTTCTTGTTTCTAGCCTAGATTAGCCAGTTCCTCTGAGGCCTGAGAATGTTGTGTGTGAAAAACGTCCAAAATTTTGCAGCTAGTGTATTCTTGGGAAGTCAATTTGGCATATTTAAATGATGTAATAAGACTCTGAAGCTATCAATCACTGTTAAAAAAATTCTGTCATACTTTGTATCTTATATTCTCAGGAATTTGAGAACCATATCCAAGCACAATATTGGAAAGAATATACCCTATAACTATCCAACTATTCAACAAAGAAGAAACTTAGGAGACTTTCAATAAATATGTTGCAGTTGAAGAATGGTTTATAAATTTTAAAAAATGTTATTGAGTTTCTTCTTTGGGATAAAGAAGCATGATGTTTAGAAAAACTTAGATTATACTGAAGTATGTGAATTTCCAACAGAAATTTAAGAGGAAGCATTTTGACACTTTAATTATATTTTGATAGCTAAACCTTGAAATATTGGTGATTTAAGTTTTTTAAAAAAAACTTTTTGATAATATCTTTCTTGCCTGTAACTATCTAGACACTGACAGGAGAGAGAGAAGAAAGAATAAAAAGAGAACAATTCTCTAATAACAAAAGCAGAAGCTTCAGGGACTGTTGTTTATTTTTAATTAGGTTTTATAAATATATGGGGACGTTCTGGTTACTGGGAAACTGTACTATACATCAAAACTTGTTTTGATGTATAGTACATCATATTTGAATTTTATTTACATGATCAATATCTTGGATAAAAACTAAAGATAAAAACTGTAGCACACACTTTCCATCTGCGTTTATGTTTTACCTCCTACTGTGATGAGACATTGTGTTTAGGTTCTGCTTTGTGTTTTAAGAATAGACAAGTTCAAAAAATTCCCTTCCCATAAAATTGCAATGAAATTTAAGAATATTAGATGAAAACTCTGAAATCTCAGGACATTTTGTTCCTCACATTTCTTCTTTTAAGAAGAGATGAAGAAAATACAGAAATTTCAGACCAAGGATTTACCTTAGTGGTTCCAGTATCTGCCTGGCAAGTGCAAGGTCCAGAGTTCAGTCCCCAGTACCACACACCAGTGTTAGAGATGGTGGTTTACACGTGTAAGCCCAGCACTTGGGAGACAGAACTACAAAGTGAAATCCTAAATAAATAAATAAATAAATAAGAAAAAGGAAATAGAGAAATTTAAATGATAAAATATTTACTTTATGAAGCTAAAAATACTGTTATAGGAAACAGATTTATTAACTGCATTTAAACATATTCAGTTTAAATAAAAGATATCAAAAGGATAAAATAGATCTGAGTCTGAATGAGCTAAATAAATCAGTTGGGTAAATATTATGCTTCTTTTGAAGAGTGGTGTTTCATTTATGGTAATTCTTTTCCACTGATTTTGCTGGACTTCCTAGTGATAGTTGCAAACTAGTTTTTCCCACACTGAAATATCTTTATTTTCCAAACCACACTGCCCATGTTTCTGGCATTTGTAACTACTATTTCATCTTCAAAGAATTTGTACACATAAGAATCCTTGTCAGAAAGAAACCAGCCAACAATGAACTTTCTGTTTCAGACAAATAGAAAAATATCCAGATACTGAACCATATTTAAGATTTTCTATTAAAAAGGTAGAAATTAAAATGACATGCTATTTAGTTCCTAAGCACCATCAGAAGAATTTGCTGTTTATTTGAAAAATAAATAAACTTATATTTCCTTACCTCATTCCTTACTCAAAACTAGAGCCCTGTAGTTTAATATGTGAATATGTAAAGTAAAATTGTCTAAAAATTAGAATGTTATTTAGAAAATAATGTTTATAATCAAAAGACATAATAAGGAAATTTATGAAAATGATCAACTAATAAATATGAAACAGTAAAAGTCTCAATATAATTAGATAAATGTAAATTGCAGTATCTACTTGATAGGGAGAAAAAACAGAAGATGAAAGGATAAAAAAAATCACTCTCAAAAATTACTGGTTACAATGGTATAAAGATTTTCAAGGTCAGTGAGAATAATACCCCAGTATTCCAAGTATGCATGCACATATGTCAAACCAGAAATTTTAGATTTGAGGAATCCACATTATAAAAATTGTTCTGCATATGTATAAAAACACATATATATGTCCATCACAGAATGATTTGTTATGAAAATAAAATCAAGTTAATAAGAGATCATCAACCGAAGATTGCTTAAATCAGTTAGAATTCACATAACAGAAAATCAAGTAGCTATTAAAATTATAGAAAATTATATATATTATATATATTTTTTTCATCTCAAACAAATGTCCATGATATACTCATTTTTAATTTAATTCTGTATTGGTACATTTTATGTATACATTACAATCGCACTCAACACAGGGAATTTGTACCAGTATATGAAATGAGTTAATTCTCATTTTTACCCATTTTCCTACCCACCCTACCACCTCCCACCCCCATATACATATGCTTTCTTTCTTTTTTATTTTTATAAGATTATGCTTTCTCTTTCCCCTCATTACTTTCCCTTTGAATATTTTCTGTTTCACAAAATCTATCATGCATTCTAGAAATCATTGACATCTTCAGATTCTCAAACCTGAGAAAAGATAGGGTATTTATATACCTGTGCCCTATTTATTTCACATATTCAGTGTGTCCTCAAGGTATGTCCATTTGAGTATAAATGACTCAAACTTATCATTCTTTAGAGCAGAATAATGCTACATTTTATATTTTAAAAATCCCGACATCTTCTTTATGCAGTCTCCGGTTGAAGGGCATTTGGATTGTTTCCAAGATTTAGCTATCCCAAAGTGAGCCGCTCTGAACATGGGTGCACATATATTACTATGATGTGATTCTTTTAATTCTATCGTGTGTATTCCATGCAGGGGAATGGCAGGATCTAATGGGACCTCTAATCCTAGTTTTTGATGTTCCTAAAAATATATTCTCTAACCCTAAATTACTCCTATACTTGATGTATTCATTTACAGCTCTACTGTGACTGCATACTTCTAGTTTCTAATCAGATAAAGATTAAGATTGTTCTCAGTGGATATAAATTCCTGAACACTAACCTGCCACACTCCAAATGTCAAAATCACACTCAGAGTCAGCATCAGAGGCAATCGCTGGGAGCCTTCGCTGTTCGTCCAGGCGGCCGACGTGTGGTGACACAGCTTCAAGGCCGTTTGCACCTCTTTGAGAGCAGACGCTCAGACTCCCTGAAGGAGGCTGGGGAATCTCCCCTGCTAAAGAGTCCACTGCTGTTGCCTCCTGACATTTAAATGTCCAGTCAAGTGCAGGCAAGTGGGAAGTAGGGGAGAAAGAGAGTGGATCCTTCTGCGCGCATGCCAGCAGACCTCAGCAAGGCCCCGCGGGCAGCTCTAACAGGTGCTGGGCATCTCTGTGCCTGACATCTACTCCCTTCAGCTCAACTGCCAGGCCAGGCTTCACGGACATTAGAATTGTGTGTTGACCGTAAATGTGGAGTGCAGAGTGGAGTGAGGAGGACTGAGCTGAAAGTGTATACAATAGATTTTTTAAAGTGAATCCAAAGTAACTACTCACATTGTCTGCAGGTGATATTTTTAAACGCAACCAGTCTTGGAGATTAGAACATCTCAGTGCTATAGCAGTTTCAAAAAAGGGAAAAATTGTTACACTATCTGGGTCTTTAATCTCTACAAAATTCTCTTACCACTTGTCTCTGTAAAATTGTTCATGGGCCACTAATGTCAACCTGAGGAAGCTGCGGTGTTAAATATTCAAAGATTTTCCTCAAGTTCAAAATCTCCACGATCTCCAAATTTGAGTTTAAAAATCACTGAAATATTTAGGAGATTTATATAATTGAAGTTTAATTCTGCATTTTGATAGATTCAATAGATATATACTTAGATGATAGATATAAATACTACACATTTATAAAAACATAAGTTTTGGACACATATTATGTCTGTTGCTATTTGTTCCAAATCCTAATCTGTGTAAAAATAACTACACCTTATAGTGATATTCTAAAATGTTGAGACAATTTTTTTCCTGATGAGTTCCACAAGGAAAGAGAATATTCTTACCCCAAATAAAAACTGAAACAATGCAAAGAAATATTTTCTTCAAATTTCATAGACATCTTCTAATGCAATATTTCTCAAAAGGCAACCCCCAGACAGCAGCATGAACATCACCAGGGAACTTGTTAGGAACCTTGAGGATGCAGTGTAGCATCGCAGATTTAACGAGCCCTCCAGGTGATCCCGGTGCCCGCTCAAGTTGGAGAATCACTTCTAAGGGGATACAGTTTTGTGTGCTTTGAAAACTGTAACTTGGAGTAAATGCCACCCCTGGTCTTCCATACAACTTTTGCATTTTCTTATTAAACTATAAACATAAGAGCCCTTGGCCATTGTACCTTCTTGCCTATATTTTTAGATGAAGAACTGTTGCCATATGAGGTACAAAGACAATGATATCACATTTTTCTGATTTAAAATTCTTAGAGGCTTATAAAAGTATGACATTTGGATGTGCTGGTTTGCAATTAACAAATAATGTGAATTTAAAATATAGTGATTAGGCCTACTGTAGTATTTTAGTAATTTTGCCTGAATGTAGATTTGAACAATATCCATTCCCGTTACAAAAGAAAATTGTTCACTACATGTCTCTTCCTCAACTCCAGTTCTTTTTTTAAAAAAATCAAATATTTATTGGTACATTATGAATACACATCATCATCGCATTCAACATTGACAGTTTGTACCAGAATATGACTGACTTGATTCTCATTTTCCCCCTCCCCCACGCACCCTGCAATCCCCACCCCCTATATACATAAGCTTTGTTTCCTTTTTTTTTTTTTTGATGATTATTACATTCTTTTTCCCCTTGTTTTTTACCCCATACCCTATTTCTTTTTAAATATTTTCTATTTCACTATATGTATAATATATACTAGAACTCATCTACACTTTCCTTTTCTCATAACAGAGAAAAGATAATGACATTTACACATGACATATTTATTTCACTTATAAGTATGTCCTCAAGCTACATCCATTTGAGTATGAATGACTCAATCTTATCATTTTTTCTGGCAGAATAATACTCCATTCTATAGAAGAACCACATCTTTGTTATCCAATCTCCAGTAGTTTTTCCACCATCAGAAACAGGTGATTATCTCGATGTCTCTAAGTCACTGACAAGTCTTTGTGAAATGAACATTGAATTTATAATATAGATAACATTCCAAACTCTCTTATTTCAGGTATATTAGGGAATAATAGTCTACCTCCCATCATAACAGGGGGTATTTAGTCTATCAACTTTCTAAATTTTAGATTAATGCTATATAAAAAAGTCTAAAGGCAAAGTTACTATATCTTCTGTAATTATTTCTAACAGTTAAACAAGAAGGTGAAAATATAAAGATATATTTGGAAATTGTGAATATTTGCAATGGATCTTAACTGAATTTGAAATCACAACCCAAATAATGGTCTTTCACAGGCAATGGAGTAACTTTGATTATGGAAGAAGCTGTTTTTACTCCACTGGTTCCAAATCATTTAATAGGACCAATAATAATACTGGAATAATTGACATGTTTTGAGGCTCATAAAATGGTACAGAGAAGCATATAAAAATGATGAACAAGTTTTCTGTAATTTCTAGGGTTTGATGGCATCAATAAAATATTATTTCAGATTTGTATTAATATCTCCACATTATTATGCCTATGACTAAGGTCTAGCAGTGGGATATTTACCCAGCTCTTTATATTTTTCACAGATTTTTATATTTTTCACTGATATATTTTATGTATAAATTTATTATGACTCTTCTATTTAATTTATTAATAATATACATGCTGTATAACATATATACATATATATTTATGCTATAAATAGTACAATCTGTAGATAAAATCTTCCATTTAATTCCCTTACATAGGCCTTTGTAGATTATTTTAATCACCATTTCATAATTTTCATATTAAAATGAAGTAATTTATCATTTACAAGAAAAGTTCCTTACTGTTAAAAACCCAGTAAATATCTAAATTTAAAACGTCAAATCAAAAGTAATTTTCATCTTTAGGAAAAGATAACACAAATATACAGCTTTAGGTAACTGGAGATAACATAGATTCTTGAAATCCTGAAGTCCCAAAGGAAAAACAGTGATCCTCTGTCCTGTGAAAATTCATATTTCAGTTTGCCTGTCCTCGGGCCTGACCAGAGTTGCGATTGTCACCAGGAGCTCAGGCAGCAGACAGGAATCCTGCCTCTTCTGAAATTGTGCCAAAAGCAGCAATTGTTCTGCACCAGCAAGTGCAGGAATCCACTTGCTCCTAGGCTGGAGCCTTCTGCGTTGAAAGAAAAACCTCCATAATCGTGCATAGTAATGATCTTCGCGTTTTAATTAGAAATGCTTGAGTTAAGATCATTCCGAAAACCTTAATGAACAAGAGTTCACCTTCTGTTCTTCTGCTTTTGATTTACTAGAAAGAAGCAATAAAATGATGTAAATCAGGTCACAGCAAATATCAAGAAAACTCAGAAAAAAATGGTGATTTTTTTCCAGGCTGGAAATATTATGTATTTCCATCTTACAGCTCCTCAAAACATAAGGCTACCAAAGAGGACAGGCTGCAGAGCACAAAGAAGGAATCTCTCATTTCCTTGTCTCTGTCTCTCTGTCTCTCTCTGTCTCCCTCTCTCTTTAATCACATGCACACATTTTTATTTGGCTTGTCCTTATTCGAATACTTATACTTTAAAATTGTACAGTGCTTTTAATATGCAGGAACTAAAAGTCATATGCTTCTGAAAACATGTAACATTTTTGTAAATCATTTCAAGGTTTTTGTTTATTTTCTTTGTCGAGAAGTATCATGCATCATATTAAATGCATTATGAAAGTTTCCTTTTCCATTATTATAATAATCAGAAATTAGATTTAATATTTTTTAAAAGTTCCTTAAAACAGGATTAATGTGTTTTTTTCTGAAGACAGAGAACTGATGACAAAATACAGGAAGTTTAAAAAGATGACTGAACTGGAGATTCTACTGGCCTGCGCTCAAAGGCTTCCATGAGCCATAGTAACCATGGAAGCTTCCACCTTATCCCAAATAAAACACTTGAAAATATGGCAACAAGTAAGTGGGTTACAAGTTCATGCTCAGTGCCAGAAAGAGACTTTAAGCTTCTCCTCAGATGGAAATCTGGACATGAAGACTATGGGGATAAGTAATTTCTCTCAGCTTTGCCATATTGGTGTGACTTTAGCCACATGCTGTCTCAATCCACCTTACGCAGATATATGAGCTGCTTCCTGAAGTGAAACTTCAAGGAACCAATCATCAAGCAATAACTTTATAGGTGATGTGAAGGTGCCACAAGAAAAAGAAATGAAATAATTCTATTAAGAAACATCTCAGAAATCTAAGATGCAAAATGATTTTATTTACATTATCATATGAATATCATCACCTTCTAAAAAGTTACTGTAAAAAAGTATTGTGAGAGTACATAGGTCAGTTCTGCTGGCTTGTTTTCCAGTTCACAGAATGTAATATTATCTCTGCTCACGATTTTTCCAGGATTTGTAATACACTGTAATTGTGAATTTAGTATTTTCTATTATAAGTATCATGCTGAGTGAAAGCTTCTATTGGAAAATCTGGATCAATGGCTTAAAAAGGGTTCAATGATGCATGAAGGTAATGATGACAATAATAATAATTTTAAAGACTCAGAAGGTCACACAAATAGAGAATAGAACTGCACAATGAATTCAGAATATGAATTTGTATGTAATTTCAATATGTGAATCTGCTGGTGCGATGATTTTGGATAAAAGATGAGAAGGGAAGTATCTGAAAATGAGTGTTTGGAGGAACAGAAAAATCTAGTGGCTCCTCGCCCAATTCTATTTTCTGTTACAAAATTTCTTCCAAATAATGACATAAAACCATAGAAGCTTCATTTTAAAAGATAACAAAATAGATTCTGAGAGTAATAACTTGAGTTTACACAGTTAAATAATGTCAAATTAGTTTTATCACCTGGCCAGGAAAGAACTGGGTAGCATTCACAATGACCTCACTTCTAATAGCTTAAGTCTCCTAGTTTCAAAGCGCTTATCTATTAAATTCCATGATTTTATATTTAGTCCATTCTATGCCATCTGCAGATAAAAACTATCACTTTCCAATAATTATTTTATCTTACCAAGTTCATTATTTTGGCTTAGACATCCAACACATTGTTTGAAAAGTTGCAGTAATAATTAACATCATGTAATTTCTGATTAAAAATCCCCCACATGTTGCATCATTCAGTGATTCTTGCTGTGCATAGCTGATGGATGGCTGACAGAACACTGAGGAACTTCCTTTGTGTTTTAAGGGAAGAGTTTTTAATTTTTTTTTTGTTTTTTTTTTTTGTTTGTTTGTTTGAGACAGGGTCTCTCTTTGTAGTTCAGGCTGGCCCTGAGCTCAGCCTCAAACTCACATCACAGCCATCCTCCTGCCTCTGCCTCCCGAGTGCTGAGATTACAGGCGTGAGCCACCACGCCCGGCACTGTGGTATGTGGTACTGATTGCTGCTGGGCATGATTCTCCACACCCAGCATGGTATGTGATTACCAAAGAATCAAACCTTCCCAGCCCTTGGGCTTGCAAGACAAGTTCCGGAACCACTGAGCTAAATCCCCAGCCCTTAACATTATTTTTCACTTGTACTTGTATCAGCAAATGTTTATAATGCTTGCATTTCTCATGGGATTGATATATAAATATATTACATCCGAATTATGTTTTCCATTCTTTTCCCCTCTTCTTCTTTTTACTTTCTTATTAATGGATTTTATTAAATGTTTTAAATGGTATCAACTGACATAATTACATGAGAATACCCACCCATGTTTGGGGATAAATTCACAAGCTGGTTCCCACATTCTACCTTTAATCTGCTTCTATTACATTAGAAGATTTCCTAACTATGAAAAGCCCATAATTCCTGAAATAAACCCCACCATTAGTCATACCTCTAATACTTGGTCAAATTTTCTTGCTAATAACTTATTTAGAACTTTCCATCTGTGAAGTAATCCCCTCCTACTTGCAGCTTTCTTTCCCATGTTTTCAGTTACACATAGTTAACAGTGGTTCAAAAATGCTAAATGGTAAATTTCAGAAATAAACAATTCATGAGTTTCAACTGTATACCATTCTCAATGGCTACTGAAACTTCATCGTGTCCTTGTCCATTCACCTTGGGCACGAACCATCCCTTTGTCTGGTGTATCCATGTTGTCTAAACTACCGGCCTGTTCTTTATTTAGTGGCTGTCTCAGTTATCAGATGAATATATGAATATTGCAACATCAAAGTGCTTCTGTCAAATCACCCTAATGTTACTCAATAATGGCCCCAAAACTCAAAAATATTGGTGACAAAAGCTCAAAGAAGCCAAAAAGATGCTATTAAACACTTTCTTTAAGTAAAAATATTAAAGTTATTTACTTCAGTGAGGAAAAAAAATCCTAAACTGTGTTTTCTAATATCTACGCTGAATTTTCTATCTGTGAAATTGTGAAGAAGGGAAAAGAAATGTGTTAGCTTTGCTCTCAATTTCAAAAATTATGGTCTGGTGAGTGATAAGTGATTAATGAAGCTGGAAAGACACTGAATTATAGTGTTCAATATTATCTGTGCTTTCAGCTAACTACCTAGATGGAGACATAGCTCTCAGATGAGGAGAGTACTACTATGATTAGGATATTAGTAGAAGTATGCTTTTTATATTATAAATTATACACAATATAATAATTGTATAAAATTCACTTCTTTGGTATTTCTGTAAAGCTAGCATTAAAAATTAATTAGATTATTTTCCATCTCTTTGATCATCTGCAAGAATTTCTAACTATGAGAATTAGGTATTTCTTATTTGGTATCATTGTTATCACTTTTCAAGACAAATTTCTGACTATATTATCAGTTTCTTCTACAGTTGCTGCTGGTTTTAAGCTATTTCTTGACTCATTGCTGCTTCTTCACATTTTCTTAGAAAAACAACTTTTGCTCCCTGAAGACCTAATATATTAGTCCAAATCTAGGTCATATTTTCTTCTGATATGTTATCTTCACAGTCCTGGTTAGTAGCATGTTTCTTCTTTTCTATTTTTTATGTAATTCACATAAATTCCCTTTGATCAGATAAAACAAATGTTTACCAATTTTGTTATCTATTGCTTTGATTGATTACTGTATACATATTTTAGCATTCTCCTGCATGATTTCCTTCTTCCTACTCCCTTAGTCCCTCATTTTTTCACCTAATATATTGCTCATCAGCTCTTAACTCAGATTTCATGTTCTCCTGAAGTCTCACATTTCCTTCTCTCTGTTTGACCAACTGATTAAAATTAAGAAAGCCTGCTATCGAGAAATTAACCAATCCAAAACGCTTGCAGGGCTCTGGCGAGAAAGGAACCCCTCTCCACTATTGGTGGAAATATAGACAGACACGAGTGCTGTGGAAATCAGTGTGGAGATTCTTCAAAAATACTACAATTAGGGCCGGGGAGTTAGCTCAGTGGTTCCAGCGCCTGTCTTGCAAGTGCAAGGACCCGGGTTCGATTCCCAGGCAACCACATACAATACTGGGTGTGGAGAATCACACCCAGTAGCAACCAGTACCACATACCAGGGTGCCACGCGTGGTGGCTCACGCCTGTAACCCCAGTACTCGGGAGACAGAGGCAGGAAGATTGCTGTGATGTGAGTTTGAGGCTGAGCTCCGGGCCAGCCTGAACTACAAAGTGAGACCCTGTCTCAAAAAACCAAAACCAAAACAAAACAAAACAAAAAAACACTAGAATTAGAAGTCACATTTGCTTCTGCTATTTCCCTGCTGGGTATACTCATGAAAGAATTTAAAACATCATACCACAGTGACATATGTGTACCCATGTTTATAGCAGCTCAGTTTGTAGCAGCTGAATACCAAGTTTATCTTAACAGCCCAAATGTCCATCAACCAGAAAATGAATAAATAAGATGTGGGTTTGTAAAAAATAAAATGTAGTATGACATAGCCATAAAGAAAGATAAACTTGAGACATGTATAGCTAAATGGATGTACATTGAAGCCATACTAATAAGTGAAACAAATAGGACACAGATGTGTAAATACTGTACCATTTCTTTAGTATGAGAAAATAAAAGTGTAAATGAGGACCAGAAATCCTGATTGGTATTGTGAAATAGGAAAAAAAATGCTCAAGAGGAAAGAGTAACTTGATAGGGGCATGGGAAAGCAAAGAAGGGACAGAAAAAAACTGGATGGTAGAAAGAAAAAAATGAAAACAAACCTTATGTATATGGGAGGTTGAAGGATTGGGGGGAGAGCAGGGGAATGGGAAAAATAAGAATCAACATTAAAATCAGACCCCAAATTTAAAGACCCAGTTAAAAATTGGGTATGTGATATGATGAAATATTGTTCAAATGAAAAAGTAAAAGCAGCAAAGAAAAATATGAAAAAAATGCTCAACATCATAGTCATTCAAGAGATGCAAATGCAAACAGCACTGAGATTTCACCTTGCTCCAGAAAGACTGGATGTTATCAAGAAATCAACCTACAAAAACTGCTCACAGAGCTGAGGGGAGAAAGAAACTCTCCTCCATTGTTGGTGAGAATGTGTACTGGTGCAACCACTGTGGAAATCAGTGTAGAAATTCCTCAAAAATCTAGGATTAGACATCCCATGCTATTTTCTTGCTCAGAATATTCATGGAAGAACTAAGAGCATCGTACCACAGTAACATATGAGTACCTATGTTTATAGCAGCTCAGTTTTAGTAGCTAAATCTTGGAATCCAAATGTCCATCAATCAGAGACTAGATAAAGAATATATGGATTTCATTAATAAAATAGGGTGATAATCAGCAATAAAGAATGGTAAATTACCTGACATTTATAGCCAAATGGATGCACATTGAAGCCATACTCATAAGTAAAATAAGACATAGATGTGTATATACCATATCCTTTTTTTAGCATGAGAAACTGCAGGTGTAAATAAGGTCCAGAATGTATAATAGGTATTGTGAAATAGGAAGAAAATGCTCAAAGGGAAATGGTAACTGGGTAAGAGAAGGAGAAAGCAAGGAAAGGAAAGAAAAAATTTGATGGTAAAAAGGAAAAAAAACAGAAATAAACCTTATGTTATATGGGGGTTTCAAGAATTGTAGGAAGGGATAGGACAATGAAAAAAATTAGAATCAAGATATATTATGTACAGGTACAAATCCTCAGAGATGAATGTGATCATAAATATCTAATATGTACTAATAACTTTTAAAAAATATTATTAGAAGTATGCCTTCTTAGTATATCTAATGTGTGGACATATCTCAGGTATCTCACTCTTTCTAGTAATATCATTAGAAAAATATGATCTCTTTCCAGTCATATGATGCATACCTTTTTTCCAGATTCCGTGCTTCTTCAGCCTGGTGTATTTCCTTAATTACTGGTGTATTTTTTCTCTTTCTCCTTTACTTTAAGGGTCTAGAGATTTTAATTACATGCTTATTATTTTGTAGAATACCCCTTAGTTTCTGTTTAACCTGATGAATGCATTTCTTGTATGACAATTGACAAGTTATTTCTTTTCTTCCCATTCGTGATATTCACTTTGATCACTTGATTGTCATAAAATTTGCTATATTTCTGTCCTGCAAAATACTGTTTTTGTGAGAAGATATTTTTATACTTTTAAATATCCTATTTTGGATCTAGCCTTTAGTTTACTGATTGATTTAATTATATTATCATAGACCAATCTCTTCTTTCATTAATGAGTTGCTATTTAAATTTTAGTGTTGCTAAAATTATTAATTTAATAGCCTATTAAAATTATTAATATTTCAGCATGGAAATTTAGCATAGTTTGTCAGAACCTCTTCAAGAAAATTTAGGTTCTTCTTTCTACTACATAAATGTTCACGTACGCAGGCACGTATATGTGAATGTTCAGTATGATCACAAGCTATATATCTTTATATACCTATAAATTAAAAAGTAGAGTTCACACATTAGTGTTTTATCCAATCTGTAGGGTTTATTCTAGTTTTCTTCTTTATTGCATTTATAACTCCTTTTCCAGGATTAAGAAACTGAGTCATAGCTCTTAATATATTTGTTTGCTTAATCAGTCCTTTTGTATATCCCAATACCCCATCTCTGCTTCAACCCACTCTCTATGCACAGATTCACAGTTCTACTTGATATCTGCTTCACCCCACTCAGAACCTCACTTTCCATGCTAAATTTTCCCTTCCCCAAAATACTCCTCAATCAGCTCAGGCTCTGACACACTGAACAGACCACCTACATCTACTGATCTCTTTCCCCTGCTCAGACTCTGAGTTGCCTTGCTGGACATCATCATGTATGAGTGTCCCCCTCACCTCCAAGCATGTGACTGTGAGCCACACCAGACTCTCAGGGGCAGTCACCTACCCTCACCTTAACCCAACTCAGCTTCATTAGAAAAGGAAAAGAAGCAGAAGGAGGAAAAGCTTGTGTGGAAAGGCCTTCTATATGACACTGAACATTCATGAGCATTATTTAAAAAGCAAGAGAACATTTCTGACTGTGAACAGTCGAGATAACTTGCTACCTTTGGACCAGCCAAAAGAATATTTCTTACTGGTGTATTTTTTTCATTCTTATCAAACAAAGAGCTTGTGTTTATTGAACACCTGCTATGTATTCACCAAGGTGATTTGAGAAAAGTATGAAAATGTTCCTGTCATGGAGCTACTTAAGCATAGATTGGGACAGTGAAATTTTACTACATTTTCTGTAGCAACAAAAATTAAAAAAGGAATCTATGTAACTATTAGATTTTTCAAATGGTCATAATACCTAGTTTTCTCTGAGACATTCTTTATGTACTTGGATATACACTTTTGCTTTCAACTCCCTTGGATCTCACCCTGAACCAAACTTTTTATTAATGGTTCAGAATGGTAAGTTTCCCTCTGCACAATTACTGTAGCAAACATTGTCATTATTCTAACATCACTGTCATTGGCACAAAACCATAATATAGTCATAGCAAAATATAAATAATCACTACAATGGAGAAAGAAATGCATTGCAAAGTAAAAATCAAAAAAGTGCTTGCTGCATTTGATTCAGATTCAAAAATGTAATTTATATTTTAAGTGTAATTTCCATAAATGTCTGCATTTCATTTAAAATGTGTAAAGCTTCTAGGGACGCAATTTAATGGTAGAGCACTTATCTACTTTGTGCAAGGGCCTCTGTTCAATTACTAGCAAATGTGAGAAGGAAGAGAAGGAAGGAGAGGGAAAGAGAGAAGGAAAGAAAGAAAGAGAGAGAGAGAGAGAGAGAGAGAGAGAAAGAAAGAAAAGAAAGAAAGAAAGAAAGAAAGCAAGCAAGCATACCGAGTATGAAAGAGTATGGCTGGAAACCGAGAGTGTCACTGTGGAATCCTGCAGTCCACTATAGAAATCCTGAAAGGCAGAGCAAGACACTCTGGGGGGACAAAAGGCTTTGAGAAAATGGTACCAAAGAAGACAAAAGTCTTGCTGGGAAGCACTTTAATAGTGGAGAGAAAAAAGTAGCTGCTGCCAATTGCTCTGCCACCATAACTGTCATTACTGCTGATGATTCAAAGGGAACTGATATATCATCTGAGTCCTATTTTAGATGGATTAAAAAAATGATTAGTGGCTGAGTATAACGTCATAGTTGAAGGATAAATGCTGACTAATGTCCACAACAAGAAATGCCAACTATTATTAAAATGATTAATTATTATCTTTGGATACAACTTCTGTCAGAATAAATGTGGAGAAATGATCATAGAAGCAATTACTCATCATTTGATTTCCATAAAAGTAAGTGGACTGCACTCTCTTACCTTCTATTAGAAAGACTGAGACTCACTGTTTACATATAATATCACAGATGATCAAAGCACAGCCTCTGTGGAGGTGAAAATTATGTCTTTTCATAACAAAAGATAAGATACAGTAACAGCTGAGTACTGTAATTTCATTAAATGAATCTTATAAAACCTTCTATCCAGACCTCCTCTTTCCCCTGCGGCCTCTCTAACAGGAAACTTCAAGGGCCTTTCACATTTTCCCACTTAGGTTCATGAAGATACTGAGCCATGCTGGGTGCATTTGAATCTCGCTACTGAGAAGTTTAGGGTAAGTAGCAGAGTTTCTAGTAGTAGGAGTTTCACTTACTTAGTCGCACTGGATTTTTAAGCACGTCTAAAGATGTTGACTTGACTGTCATGCCTCATGTTAAAATATGTAGTCCTTGCATGAAGAGTTGATACTGTTAACACTGTATCTATCATTTGCTTGTAAGTTAGACCTATTACTCCATAATGCTTTGTGCTTACTAGTGACAGTATTTACCTAGAAATACCACTGAAATTTTTATATTCCTGGAAACAGCTACCAATGGACTATCAAACACCAAAGATCACATATGCATTACTTAAGACTTCCTTTCCATTCAAAGCAAAACAGTCAGCCCAGAAGGAGACAATCAGGTAACAGAAGTTCTCTACTGGGAAGCTCTCCCTGTATCTCAGAATATCTCCACTTGACATATTTAGGAGAAATCTTGATATTTGTTTTTTATATAAGTCGTAAAAATCAAACTGATCTTGTTAGTTTTTATCAGATGTGCTAATAAATTATTTGGTTCCCCCCAAAATTGCCTTAATAATTTCTAGTTTAATTATAACAGAAACACTGTAAACAACAATTTTCAATGTTGCCTTTCAGGGAATATGTAAGATATTACTGTCAGCCAATATTTTAGCTTATTTTACCCTGCTCATTTTTATTATTTGACTTCCATTGCTTCATTTTAGTTTTCATGCTTGTTTTCATTTTATTATACTTCAAAATGCTGTCTATAGTATTTATAACATATATACTCTCATTGTACTTTGATAAAATAATAAAAATATAACACTAAAGTCAATGATAAGAGTGGAAAATTATTTTCAGGATCACTCACTTTACTGATAGATCCACCAAATACATTCAAACACCACTAGATGAGATATCACTAAAACCAAAAGCTTTCAGGGGACCACAACATGTTCTCCATGCACTCATGTCTCCTCCACAACCTTTTATATACAATTTCCAACAATCCACTGCTCACATAAAAATAATAGTAAAGAGGAAATGTTCTCTCAATTTAGACCCATGAGGAAAGACAGACACAAAATCTACTAGTAAGAATAGAAGGAAAAAATAAGTTGTAGTGTCAAAAGTATATTTATGTGCTCAGACAGAGACAGATGAAGATGTAATGTTTGAATTCATCCATGAAGGAAAAAAAAACAAGAAGATATCAGAACATCCCAAGTCAAAGGGACAATCTGAGTGCAGGGGCAGATATGTAGAAATGAACTTTTTGTTTGAGAAAGAATAAAGGGCCAGTCAGAACAATCTGGATTGTTACAATTTGTTGGTGGTTTGATCTATTTGAAATGCCACATCACAGAGTCAGACTTAAAGTATATCAGATAATAAACAATTCACTCAGAAGCTCAGATTCTTTCATTTCAAATGTTGCTTAGATTAAAATAGTATAAAGAGAAGATATAAAATGAGTGAATTCAAACTAATTTATAGGAACCAAAGTAGGGGAATATACTATACTTTTAACAACTGAAATCTGTTGCTGTTGTGGTTGTCGGGAACCCACCATGGATTCCACCAGAAGGTAAATAGTTTCATGTTCCACCAGTGGAGCCGCTCTGCTGAAAACTATTTTTTAAAACAATCTACCATACCCATTTACATCTGTGCTTGACAGTAGATGTCTCCAAGATAAGGTATCCTCTCTGAATGCCAGAGAAGCAGAGTATGTCTAGGCTGCTATCATTCTCAGCCTTTCTGTAATCACCGACCCTCACAGAGCACAAGCGAGTATAATCAGAGGACAATACCACTTGACAGACCAAAAGCACACACAAGTTCTTACAGCTGTAAGAAAGGTTGATGTCAACAGATTCTTACTTTCACCAGTATCTGCATAAAGGTGAAGGACTGATGTTTGATATTATAAAATCACCCATTGATTTTATTTTAAATCTTTAATTTCTCATAAACTAGATATTATAACATTACTGGATCATGTATGAAACCAACCCACAGGAGCTAGCACAAACCAAATTAACTCAAAAATAGTTTATAGCTTTTACTTTAAGAGCTACTTCTCTCCTTTCCTAGAAGGATTTATATTTAGCAGACTACTTTTTTTCTTGCCGGTATCCATGTGACAATATGCTACAAGAAGAAACATAATTCAAACTGTCAAAACTAAGCTACCGACAGCAGACATGTGTGACAGAGTAAATGTAGGTTGACACACAGTGATAACAAAAGCAAACCAGTCAAAGGGCCGGAGGGCAACCACTCTGATATTCCAAGGCCGGCATCCTACAGTAGCACATGCAATTCTTGTATGTCAAAAGGAACCTGTCTGGTGTGAGAGGTGACTATCCAGTGCTTTTTGACTGAGATTTTCACACGTATTCATGTAAAACATAATTTAATAGTACAAAGTAAAAAGTGGTAAGACAAGGAGAGTTAAAGAGAGCAGAGCTTCTCATCAAGCTATTACAGAGACAAGTTTAGTGTCGAGAATTTGTTCTCCAGTCATTGCACACAGTCATCCTCGGCCTTCCCCTCCCACTGCAGCCCGAGACAGCCATCACATGTGCAAGGAATACCAGCTCATGTGCACACAAGCTCTTCGCCCAGGAAGGAGTTCCATGCTTAAGTCTTGTTTACTTCTTTTCACCTGTTTCATGTTGGAAACCATGGTGAAACAACAAACATAATCTTATCAACTGGAATTCAGTGTTACTTTTCCTCCTTTTTAGCACCTGCACTTGTCTAGCTGTCTTTGATCATCTCTCTTAATGGAAAAATGTTCTTTAGCAGGAAACCTCAGGGAAATTGATTACTAAAGTGTTTGAAGGTAGATATGAAGAATTGCAGGTCCTTGCAGGAAACTGGTGTGGTAACCCCCCTAGGATGCGCCCTCACAAAAAAGAAACTCTTCTCCAGCCAAGTACTGACTGGAACAAGATAAAAAACGTTCTCTCACAACAAAGTCCTCTGAGACCCACTGTTCTCCTGCCAGCTGGATGCCTCCCTTCTCCCAACGTAGAAGCAACAACTGGAGGCAGTGACTTTTTAGAATCCTGTCCAAGGGCTGAAAAGAAATGGATCAGAGAGCAAGGTGCTTTGCCTATCATCAAGCCTGTGGTCAGTGTCAGTCGGCTTCCTGGGAATCTCCTACCCACCAGCCTTCACCTGTAGACTTGCAAGCATAACTTTAAAATAATATATTCACCTACGATCTACCATCTATAGGGCTAAAGCTTCTGTGAGTTTATCACTAGAGGCTCCAGATACTTCCTAAATCCCTTTATCTTTGAGATCTTCCACAGGGGTGGAGGGAATAACCAGCAACTGGCGTAAGTGTATAATCACCTCCACAATTGCCTAATAGACTTCCACCTTTTCAGTTACTGAAAACAGCTGCATACAAGTGTTAAACAAGGAGGTGTCTAAATGGAAGCAAAAAATCTTCTCTTTCTGTTCAAAGAGACAATGAGGCTACTGCAAGCATGCCTCTGACCAGAAACTATCGATTTAATGCTATGCATAAAGTTACAGTTATTGATTAAGTTGTGTATGTTCAAGCATCCCCGTTCTACTCCAACAAAGGAGCTCATGTTAGAAGTGGCAAAATTTGAGTGAAGTAGAACCTAACAGAAATAGGAAAAAAGTTATCTGAAAACAAGGGAGGAAAAAGATAAACACTGGAGCTTAGCAGATAAAATTGTAGGGTCCAGAAACAGAATTTCTACTTCAAATGTGACTTTGCTACTGCTGCTGTATGAGTTGACCAAGATAAAAATCTTCTCTGTTCTTGCATTTACTCTGCTATGAAGTAAGGATAACAATATCTCACTGGAAACATGCCCTGTGCGGTTGTTTTGAATGAGTTTTAACACATTAATACCTGCAAAGTACAAAGGAAACACCTGGCACAGAACAAGCTTTTTGCAACCATTAACTGTTAGTAAAGGTTAGTGAAACACAGTACTTGGGAGTATTTGAGAAAGAGCCAAAGACCTCACATATCAACATAGATATTGATGGGAATCACTGATACATTGTGACAATTAATGCTTTTTAAAAATATTGTTCTTATTTTTCTCCATAAATGAAGAAGGCAAAAAAGAAAAAGAGATCTAATTTATATACTAAGGTGAGGACACTTAGATAATTCATATTTTTTTCATGTTTAGTGAACATATTCCTATGCAATTAAATTTATAATCCTACATGTAATAAAATGTCTTTTATTTACTAAACTTTCTGTACATTTAAGGATTTTTCAAGTTTTCCCATTAAAAGATGTAATAAAGAATATATTGATATTTAAAGCAAACAAAACTGTAGTTGCCTTTTTAAACATAGTTAAGGTTTTTTTTTTTTTTTTTCTTTCTGGAAAATCCCCTTGGATATGAAAAGCAATCATTAATATTTTGTTTGAAAGGAAATTACAAAGAGAAAGCTTAATTCCCTCACAGAGTAAATTCAAAGGAATTTTGTTTTCCCATGGGTTGTGCTAAGTGGAGTGGGTAGAGTGATGAGAATGAAGAGAAGGTGAAGAGGCTCCACAGTTATAATGACATGTGTTGATGTACTGGGGTGCTGCTATAAAGAAATCCCTCAAAGTGGGGATGCTAAATATCTTTTTAGCCATGTGCAATTTCAATATCAACACTAAAGCCATTTCTAAAGCATGTTAAATTTTCCATTGACTGTTCTTAAACTGTAAATATAAATCTATCACAATGTAAGGGAAGTGGTAAAGATAAGTGTGGAAAAAAAGAAGATCACCAAGAATGATCAACAAACAAGAAAGCCAAAGATAATCTTGATAGAGAGATTATATTAAGGCAGCATAATATGGCAATATAAGTGAGGAGAAGGTATAGCCTGTGGTGGGGGTTACCAGACCCTACTTTGCATTATTTGTTATCTATAAAATGAAGATAATGATGTCTTTATTTCATATAGTCACATCAGAGATTGAATAAATGAATCAGTGTAAAGTTTAACTGTTTAGGAGCCAGTGGGCAGTGGTCTATGCTGAATAAATATTAACTATTTAATTTTACCTCAGTAAATCTTTGACATGTCCAAGACTGAATGGAGCCCTTTAGAAAGATACAGATCAAAATCAAATTCAAGTCGGATTGTTCTGCAAATAGAAACTAAGACAGAGTTAAAAATTCTAGCCAACACACAACCAGTAGAACAATTAAAGTAAGTACAATAAAGAATCTTTTAAAACCTGTCTCTAGCAAAAAGTGAATGTAAGATTAAAACTTGTGAAAGTAGAGAAAAAAAGAATTATAACATAGGCCATATACATTTCATATCTGTTTCCTTTGGCTACACAAATAATTTTTTAGAACAACCCAAAAATACTCAAAAAGGAGACCAGTAAATTTCCTAGATCAAGATTTTGCTTTTATTTTTAACTAAAGTGCTATTTTTATTAATAAATATTCAGAAGGTTAAATTATATGCAATATACCAAATTTCATAAGTCACAGAAGTGATGCACCACTTTAAAGACAAATTATTCAAAAAGTAAATACAAAATGTGAATTAGGTTGTGTCATATACTGGTACAAATTCTCATCATTGAATGCAATCATGATGTGTATATGTAATGTACCAATAAAGATTTCAATTTTTAAAAAAAGTAAATACAAACCTTCACTTGTCTGGAGATTTGGTTATCCAGAATAATCTGCCCCCTAAAAATATCAGTTGATTTACATTATGGCTTATTGGTCTTTTGATATTTCTATTTCTCATTCTACTCAACATGGAAAACTATAAAAAGTTTTACAGCTATTTAATTTTAGTAACTACAAGCATTTATTTATTCACTTGTCACAGGGCCAAAAAACACTTTATACCACTGCCTGTCAGAGATTCAACATTGGGTAGAAAACATTATGATTTCAAGGTTTTGTTTAACTGAGTACAAGATTATGCCCAAGGGGGGACTGAAATAGAGAGTGATTTTTAAAAAAGAAAATCTAATATAGTAAAAGATCCACTGCCACTAGTCTCCTTCTATACTCTCTGGCTTTGAACACACATAAGCCATTTATAGGATGTAATTAGTGAATGCTGCTGATGAGTCCCATCCAATGAAAAGGCTAGTTCTTAAAACATTACGGTATGTTCCCACCTTCCTATTCACCAGATCTGGAACTGTGTGACTTCCGGCTCTTCCAAAAGTCAAACAGATCGTGAGAGGTAAACATTTTGAATCAAGTCAAGACATCAGGTCAATTGGGAGAGGGCAATTAAAGACATTCAAGAAAGAGGATTTCCAGAGCTGCTTCAGTAAGTGGCAAGAATGATGCTGTGAGTGTACTCAAAGTTAGAGAATTTTATGGGGGGGAGGGGTCAATGGCAAACTATCTCTATGTGTAATCTTTTCTAAAATTTAAACATTCACGAAGTGTTTTGATCACACCTCAAATATATCCTGCCTTTCTGTGGTCATGTAGAATGTGCTCCTTTTTGTTCAACAGCCATTATCAATGAGAGCTTGAGAAAATTTCCAAAACCTCATGAAGAATGGAACGAAAAGGAGACTTTAATGAGAAAATTTACAAGCCAGGCCTGAGGTTATAAGAAAAAAGACACAGGACCCTTGCCTTTTTGTCATTCTTCGGAGAAATTTACCCAGCCCATGTATATTACAGGTAAAATACTCATGGGGTGGCCTCTGCCTCTGCTGGCCGATCTTCTCATGGAGCAAACATGAAGATAGCCATGTCAGTCTCTCTCCCTCTCTGCCTCTCTTTGTCTCTGTCTGTCTGTCTATCTGTGTGCCTGTCTGTCTATCCATCTGTCTGTCTCTCTCCTTCCTTCCTTGTGTGTGTGTGTGTGTGTGTGTGTGTGTGTGTGTGTGTGTGTGTGTGATGGAGAGCAGAGGAAAGGAGAAGAAAGACTTCCATAGAAGTAAAGATTTTGTAACAAACACAATGCTGGGAAATAAAACAGGCAAGTTAGTTTCTGTGATGATTTGAGAAAGTCAATTGTTCATTCACTGGAGTATATAGGAAACTTATACCAAGTGCAGGCCCTTCTGCCAGAGGAAAGAAGCCCAACCCGTGGGATGCTGGGCTTGGATGCAGGGACTTCTGGGGAGTCATCCTCACTCACATCTGACTCCTTTTCCAACTAAATAATACAGATACCTCAAGATAATTTGCAGACAATTTGAGCCCCCCGCTCTGGTATGCCAGACTGTCCTAGGTATCAAAAATGTCAAAGGAAATAAACTGGATGAAAGTCTCTGTTATAGTCTAGTGGGAAATGCAAAATAGTGGTATGAAAGCCATTGTATTGAGTACTATCAAAGACTTCTCTGGCAACAGTGTTTCTCGCAATGTGGAAGGGACAATTTTACATGAATTTTAAATATGTAATGAAAAGGTATACATCCAGTGTACCAAATATTTACCAATATTGTTTGGGATAGGGCTAAAGTAACCTTATTAAAAATAAAGGATGAAAGGCTGATTGTTAAAACATTGTGAAATCATCATACAGATAAAACCTAGTTGTAACATTAGAAAGTCCTCATATGATGTGCAAATAACTAGAGTTCAGAAAATCTTCACAAAACCCTATGAGATAACCATAAATATACTGCACTGTCAGAAACTGGACTCACATTCAACACCAGGAAACCATAGGACATGAACGTTACACTGTCTGGACCCACGGCCTCTATTTTTCTTCAGTGCCACACTGATATCATGAACACCAGTGATACCAAAAATTCAAATTCCCTTAGGGTTTCCCCAGTGCTGACCTAGCATAGTCAACTCCATGCACAGAGCAATCTGGGCCATCATGCTGTGGGTCATGAAAAGAGCTGAAACTATAAATGCAACTCTTTCCTTTTCCCTCCAGGTATTGACAGCTCAGTTTTAGCAGTGTTTACACTGCCTGTACATTCACAGTTCAGAAACCTTAAGGCAGTTACCTCAAAGTTCAGGAAAATATCTACTGATAATAGGTTGTCCTATGAAGAGATTTTACACCAAAGGAAAAATCACAGAGAAGAGGAACTAAATATGGGATGAGAGCAAACTGCTGAGCTGGCTTTTACTAGGGAAGCCATTAACCAAGTTGGATTAGTGAACTCTTCCAAGCCACATCTGCTCTGTTAAAGCTTTAAGGGTCATGTGCCAAGGTGAAAATTAAATAAAGTAACAAAAAGACTGTGCCCAGATGAATTTGGTTTTATTTCTGCTACACAGAGTGAGGCTCTGCACTATAAAACAACCACAGAAAGACTTTGCCAAGTGGTGGCGGTTTCCCAGTATGCATTAAAACTCAGGAAGCCTCCACCATCTCTACTAATGATGCAAACTACTGCATCATAAAATGACTTCCACTCTGACTTTTAGGGGAAAGCCCATTTGCTGAAATTTTCATCAGGCAATATAATATTTACACACCAATTGCAGTATGGTATGTTAGACATGGTTTAAAATGCTGCAACAATAAAAGTCTCAAAAAGCCTGCTCTAATAAAAAAAAAATCCTTTGCCTGTCTTAATTGTTCTTTTCCTTCCAATACTGTTGAGTATCTTTTTCTACACAGAAAAGACATTTTGCATCTGAATTTTTTAGCAAAAGACAGAGGATGCACGCCCTTGGAATTAGATGATGTATTCAAATGCTGTTAGGACTTTTTCCTATTCTGCTCACTGTAGTAGCAGAACTGTTTAACCTTACATTACCTTCTGTTGCCAAATTATTTCAAGTATTGAAGTTTAAATAATTTTTAAGTCTCTAAAGTATTTTATTGGTATAAATGAAATTTAAACTATCTTCATTGATTAGAGAGACTGGTAAATCTGAATTATGAATTATTTATTGGCTTGCTTTGTTTCTTGAACTACCATTTATTTTTTCTTTCAAGTATATTCAATAACTCAATCCAAATAAAAATATACTTAGTAAGCTATTTTAATGAATAAAAATAACATAATGTTTTCTAATCAAATGCCTGGGAGGGTGGGCTGGTCACAGCCCAGGTCTCAGAAGACTAAAGGATTAAGCAAGTCTAGTTAAAATCAGTTTACAGTCCGGTAACAAAACACACATGGGACAAACTCATCTAAGCAAAGATGGTAATAAGAGGATTTGACCCTGCAGGATTTTATGTAATAAGATTGTAAGCTTTCCTATCATCTTGGTAAGCTGAGTAGTTTGTGGCAGACCAATATTCCTTATAAGAACCACAGGAGAAAGTGGAGAAAAATAAGAAGTATATATTTGGTAAATTACAGAAGAGAGTGATGAAATCCTTGAAAGTAGATCAGTGTGGGTGACTGTGAAAGCAAGTACCAATTGCTTCCTCCCTCACTCATTTGCTAATTTGAGGAATAAGACAAAAGACTAAGAATTGGCTGGTTGGTTTATTGGTTGGTTGGTCTGTTGGTTTTACTTCATAAATCCAGAGATTGACCCCATTCTTTTTGCATGAGAAACAAGCACTCTACTATCAAGTTACACCTTGATCCTAAACATTTGGATTTTGCCCATGTAGCAAAATCTTTCAAGGGATAGAAAATTTATAATATATAGAGTATTCTAAAAAGATGAAAAATAACCAAAGACTTGATGGTATTCTTCTCAGGATATTTGAAAAATTATGAGAGTGTGTATAGAAAGGGGATGAATCAAGATCTGCCAAGCAGTGAACTCAGACAGACGAGAAGAATCGTTGGGAAGCCCATTGTGTCTAGTGGCCAGACACAAGCATCTCCAGTGAGAGCTTTAGAGGACTCTCAGAGGAGAGTCTCCTCTGAGACTCCTCCTCCTCTAAGAGGAGAAATTTCACCCCAATACTGAATCAGCTTCATCTGACCAGATGAATGTGCTGTCTCAGTACTGCCTTATACAAAAAAAGAAAATATTCTCCAAAGAGAATACAATATCATCTGATGCTTATGTTTTAATATATGCAATGTCCAGCATTCAATTAAAACTGGCTTTCTGTTTCTAAAGGCTGCCTCAATTCCTTGAATTATTTCCTCCATCTTTAAAAGAAGCATTGCAACCATGTTCAACATCTACTTGTTACCTCATCTCCTTTCACCTTCTTATTTTAAAATCCTGAATTTAACGGCATCTACAGAGTCATCTTGCAATGTAAGGTACCATAGCTAATAGTGGGGATTAAGACTTGTACGTCAGAATAAAAACAAACTAAAATAAAACAAAAAAGGCACTGAATTATCATCATTTTGCAGCATACACATTTACACACTTTGGGCTAATATGTAGAATATCAATTATTTTAAAAATTATTTTAACAACACTGTTTATTGGCTTCTACCCTAGAAAAAATTACCACAAGTGGACAAGGAGACAAGTTCAAAGTTGTTTACTAAAGCACTGTTAGTTAGTAATAGTGAGAAGGAGAAATAATCTCTTTCTTGGCTGAGAAAAAAGAAATAATTATGTCTTATTTGTGCAATGCAAAAAATATGTGTAAGTATGTTCTGCTGTGACTTGTTTTATTAGTACATATTTGCAAAAAATAATGCTTTCATTCCTTGTGTGGTCTTGGTACATATATATAGCAGATATTAATTCTGAATTATTTTTTTAAATTTTTTTTGAAACAGAGTCTTGCTTTTTTGTAGTTCAGGCTGACCCTGAGCTCAGCCTTGAACTCACAGCAATCCTCCTGCCTCTGCCTCCTGAGTGCTGGGATTACAGGTGTGAGCCACCATGCCCAGCACTGCACTGTGGCATGTAGTACTGATTGCTAGTGGGTGTGAGTCTCCACACCTGGCATTGTTGTATGTGGCTAGTGGGGATCAAACCTGGGCCCTTGAACTTTCAAGGCAAGAGGCAGAACCACTGAGCTAAATCCTGGACCCTAATTCTGAATTTTTTACTTGAAAACAAATGAACTAAATTTTTAGAACAAAAGAATTAAGAAAATAGTCATTTTTTCAATTATAAAAATAAAAATCATTTTATTTAGAAAGATAGAATAAGCACCTGGCTCTAAATTTATATTTGCAAAGAAGCATGTACATTTTTGAATACACATTATAATAATATTTTATACTTAGGTACCTATATATAGGAAATAAAACCCCCAAACCAGGTTTGAGTTGCCTACAGAGAAGGAGGAGGTTGAAGGAATACATGAAAGTCATTGGTTATAGCTGTATTACTTTTTAATTTGAGTAAGTAGTAAAATGTTAACCTCCTTAATCTTAAATGAAGTTCATGGATATTTGACTTATGATTTTTTTTACATTTACATTTTTTCAATAATTAGAATGTCTTATTGATAACTCTTGTTTTAATTGATCTCTATAATCTGAATGAAATTAAAGAAATAAAATTATAGATTGACATAGAAGCTGAGAAAGCTGAGAAGTTAAGAAAGATTACATGCCATCTGTGTATTAATGAATAAATCATAAAACTGCACATAATCAGAGTGGTTAGAATATAGTTCTAATGAAAGGGGTTGCTAATCTGACTGTGTCATGTGCTGGAAGATTTCATCTGAAGTTACTCAAATATCATGGAACTTCTGAAAACAGACAGGTTCAAACTTATATTACCTATAAATATAACATATTGAATGTCTGTAAAGTATAGTAATATAATTTGGCAACCTACCTTACTCTTATTTCTCTCTTTATCATTCAAAGTGGGCATACTTTGGTTAGAGAGGTACTATTCTCTCTCTCTCTGTCTGTCTTTCTCTCTCTCTCCTCACAGTCTTTTCTTCCTGATGTACTATTTGCACAACAGTCATTTGTCTAATAATTTAATGGTAAACCCAATTGAAGAATATGAATGATGACTAAATTCCATATCATAATCAAGTTGAGTCTCATAACACTACCCTGAATCACATGTAACATTATTATGCTTTCTGAAGCTTCACTTATCAAATAATTCCTATTCTAACATGAGCCTCTAAAGTTATTGATTTTCCTTATAGTTTCTTTTAGCTCCTTTTTCCTATTAAAAGATTTTTTTTTTTTTTTTTAGGTTTTTTGAG
>PVIR01003629.1:29044-86776 GCA_004026965.1 Petromus typicus
CAATCCTCCTGCCTCTGCCTCCCAAGTGCTGGGATTACAGGCGTGAGCCACCACGCCCGGCACTGTGGTATGTGGTACTGGTTGCTGCTGGGTGTGGGTCTCCACACCCAGTATTGTTATGTGGTTACCGGGGAATCGAACCTGGGCCCTTGCGCTTGCAAGACAGGCGCCGGAACCACTGAGCTAACTCCCCGGCCCTATTAAAAGATTTTTTAAGAAATTTATTTATAGAGAAACAATAGTTATCCTAGTCTACTCATGCTGTTATATGAGAACATTACACACTGGACAATTTATAAAAACCAGAAATTTGGGCCAGGGATTTAGCTCAGTGGTTCTGGCATCTGTCTTGCAAGCACAAGGAGCTGGGTTCTATCCCTGGTAACCATGTGCAATACTAGGTGTGGAGACTCACGCTCAGCAGCAATCAGCACCACATACCACAGTGCCGGATGTGGTGGCTCACACCTGCAATCCCAGCACTCAGGAGGCAGAGGCAGGAGGATTGCTGTGATGTGAGTTTGAGGATAAGCTCAGGGCCAGCCTGAACCACAAAGTGAGACATGTCTCAAAAAACCTTAAAAAAACAAAACAACAACAACAACAAAAAAAAAACCCCAGAAATTTATCTTCCTACAGTGTGGTACCTGGAAAGTCCAAGATGAAAATTTCAGTAGGTTCAATCCCTGGGGCGAGTTACTCTCTGCTTCCAAAATAACACCATTTGGCTGCATCCTGTAGCAGGATTGAACACTACTTTCAAGTACACAAAGGGCCACAGGGAACAAACCCACTACTTGGAGTCCATTCTTAGTAGCCCTGTGCATCCGTGACAGCACCAATGTAATGACTTAAACATATCTTCAGTATTTCCTTTCACAATGGCTACTAAATTTCACCACATAAATTTTGGAGACATAGCAATAATAAATGACGTGATATCCTCAACTGTATATACTGCCTTCAAAATTCAAGTTTCAACAGTCTTTTGCTTTACCTTTGCAGATACTTCAAGACCCAGATTTCTAGACTTCCCAAATGTCAACATAGAAATAAGATTCTCTATTATCTTTAGAATTGATCTACAGCCTTTTGATAAACATCTTTCTTAGTTATACAATGACATCTTAAGAAATTTGCATTAGGTTTTCTTTTCTTTTTTTTTTTTTTTTTTTTTTTTTTTTTTTTTTTTTTTTTTTTTTTTTTTTTTTTTTTTTTTTTTTTTTTTTTTTTTTTTTTTTTTTTTTTTTTTTTTGTACAGGGAGTTGAACTCAGGGTCTCCCACTTACCAGTCCGGTGCTGCTCCACAGAACTGCCTGCCTGACCTTTGGTTTTTAATTTAAATTAAGTGAGTTTCTAGGTGGTATTCTGTACTCTAAAATCTGTCACCCAAAGATGTAATATGAAGTAACTATGGGAACGATTTCATATGTTAAATACATTTATATATTATATTCATAGAACTTGGAAAGTTCTAGAAAAAATATTTCTGAGGTACCAATTAACTCTTCAAGAGGCTGAATGGGTCTAAATCCCTTTCATTGTGCTACATAGGCCTCCATTTTGATGAATACAGAAGTGATGTTTTTGAAGCAAAGTCTGTGTCTCTTCAAGTTAATTTCCACTGAATCTTGAGAGATATGGGAATTTATCTTTTCCTGGTACATACTCTGATAAATGGTGATGTCACCCTTTGGTAAAGGTTAAGAAAGATTACATGCCTATGAGACAATCACCTACCCTTCATCAAGAAAACTTCCTACATTCAGGAATTCTTGGTATGTAACTAATACTTGGACAGAAAACTCTAATTTAAGTCAGGCTTCTGTTCACTAGATATTTTTAAACTAATAAAAATGAAACAGTATTCTAATAGATTTCTCATCTTTTTCCAGCTTAGGAATCAATAGCCAGTTACTTCTCATCAAAAGTAACTTATCATAGCCCTGACTAATCATAGCACTCACTTTCACATAAAAGACATGACAAGGAACTCAGTTTACCTGAAAGATAGTGCCAAACACAGGACCAAAATTTGAATTTGATTTTTGTATATATCAGCCCTATATCACAATTGTTAAAACAGTTCCACCACAGAAAAGTTCTGTCATTTTCTCTCTCTATCTTGAACCAAGGATTTGGGACTTTGGACCATTATTGTTGACATCCCCAGAGTTCATAAGAAGGCGCCACTCACTCTGTAGTCCCTGAGCTCCCTACACATCTGCATACAGATCTTTGCCTGTGGCCTTGCTTCTCTCAAACACACACCGTCTATGAGGGGTGCAGTGGAGGTGACCACCGATGATAATTCGAGGGTTGTTTACTTCATTTCTCAAGAGGCTTTCATAGTGGCTGGATTTCAGGACCTTCAGCTTGAATCTAAGCCAAAAAGCAACTTCAGATTTCTCATTTTGTTTTTATTGTGTTTTCTACAGTGACTTCTGTAATCAGTGTTTCTATTAGCCAAGGTCATTGTCTTTAAGAAAGTCAAGCTAGTTAAATGGTCAAACACAAATAAAGCTAGGTTGATGTCTAAACACAAAAGGAGTTTATTATAAAGATATGGACAGCCGGAACATTTTTGAGATCTTTTAGAGAATAGATTAAAGATTTAGATTTCAAAAATAGTACCCAGAACTTTACTATAGAACTAACTCAGTGAATGAACAACCACTGGCATCAATACAACCAAAAGGTTAAACTAATTTCCATGACTTCCAAGGGTAAAATTTTATTTGCATCTAACGCTAAAGGGTGTTTCTGTGCTACAAGTTTTGTTCACTAGGTAATTCACACTGCACAACCAGATTAAGTGCTGTATAAGCTAAGTAGGGTAGTGAAATGAAATTTTTATGTTACTCCTGAGTCACAGTCAAGCACTAATGATTAATATCAACATTTCACTTATTCAAAAATATATTTTCAATTTGCTTCAAAGAATGCATTTTAATTGCCTTCCCCTTTTGGCTTGCTAAGAAAGCATGATGGATGTGATAATATGATGGAAATATCAGTGTGGAAATAAAATCTAGGGTCAAAGTCCACTTTTATATTTGTAAAGTCTTTGCAGTCATATTATTCATTTTTATAATGAGAATAATATTGCTTCCCCAATGTTGCTATGATCATTATGTAGTGGTACCTTGGTTCATAGATGCCTTCATTTCTGAAAAATTTGTTTCTCAAAGTGATTGGCAAAATTTTGTTATTGTTTGTAGACACTGCATCAGCTCAGGAACAACATTATAGCCATCTTTCCTGCATGAACATGAACACGGCCATCTTTTCCAGCATCGTGAAGAGAGTCAAGTTTGTGAAATGAAATACTGTTTTATTCAATAGTTGGCTACATTTCAGCCCTTCTGGGCAGCTGGGGCAGCATGAGTGTAAGTTCAAGGCCAGCCAAGGGACCTAGAGAGACTTTGTCTCAAAATAAATTAAAAAGAGCTCAGGGCAAGAACAGAAAACATCATGACAAGCTAAATCAGTTCATATTAGTTAGAACTATTAACATTAGTGGCCTAAAGCACTAATTAAAAGACCTGACTAGCAGAATGGATTAAGAAGCAAGATCTACAACATGCTATATGCAAAAGCACACCTAATTGAGAAAGGAATCTATAGACTCAAAGTAAAATGATGGGAAACATTTCTGCATGTCACAGGAAAGCACAGAAAAACAGGAGTGGCTATCCTTTTTTGCAGACAAAGCAGATTTCAAGAACCAGAAAAGAGATACAAAGAAGGACACTACATCCTCATAAAAGGAACAAACCATAAATACATATGCACCAAATTCTAATAAACCCAACTATACAAAACAAATATTAATGCATGTGAAAATCCAGATAAGCACTAATACAATAGTAGTGGAGGAACTCAATACCCCTCCGTCACAAATAGATCAAATGGATAAAAAAATCAACAATGAAATACTACAACCACACCAAAATTTGAACAAATGGACTTAATAAATGCCTACAGAATATTTTACACCACAAAATCACAATATACATTCTTCTCAGCTGCTCATAGGTCATTCTCCAAAAGAAATCACATGCTTGTTCATACAGCATGTGTAAGTAAATTCAAAAGAATTGAAGTTATCATAAGTATGCTATCAGACCATAGTTCCTTGAAATTGAAGATCAATAGCAAAAGAAATTTCAAGATTCTCATGAACTCATAAATATTGAGCAGCACTCTCCTGAGCAACCAATAAGACACAGAAGAAATGAAAGAAAAAATTAAACAGTTTCTACAGTTAAATGATAATCCCAGTACAACACACAGTAATCTATGGGACACAGTGAAAGCACTTCTATGAGAGAAATTCATAATAGTGAACACCTATAACAGGAAAACAGAGGAAGCTCAAATAAACAATCTAACACTGGGCTGGGAGTTTAGTTCAAGTGGTACTGTGCCTACCTTGGAAATACAAAGGCCAGAGTTCAATTGCTGGTATGCCAAAAGAAGAAGAAGAAGGAGGAGGAGGAGGAGGAGGAAGAGGAGGAGGAGGAGGAGGAGTGGTGGTGGAACATAAACAACCTAACATGGAACTTCAAGCTACAAGAAAAAGAAGAGAAAAACAAACTCAGAGCTCATACAAGGGAGGAAATTAAAAATATTGTGGCAGAAATTAATGCAATGAAGACTAGGAGAATAGTAAAAAAAAATTGATGAATCAAAGAATTGGTTCTTTGAAATGATAAATAAAATTGAAAAACCTCTAGCCAATCTTATCAAAAAAAGAAGGAAATGGCTCAAATTCATGTGATCAGGAATGAAAAAGGAAATATCACCACAGATTCAGCAAAAATTCAGAGGATAATAAACAGCTACTTTGAGAATCTGTTATCCAATAAGATGAAGAACACAGAAGAAATGGATAGATTCCTAGACACATATGAACTTCCAAAATTGAATGAAGATAAAAATCCTAGCCACCCCAACTATCAACCTGTGAAATTAAAATCGTAGTTAAAAACCTACATATTGAGTTCTTCCCTCAATGGGGAAGGGAACTGGGATAAAGATCATAGACTATTCTACCAAATGATGACTAATAGCCAATTACCAGCTCATGGCTGATAATAGTGACAACTATCAGTTAATAACTGCCAGGACTACCAGATGATGGCTGATAGCAAAGTTTATTGGAATCACACAAGGTGATATAGTGCACATGTGGAAGTTGTAGCCATAATAGCTAGCCTTAGGAAAAGAAGAGGGACGGTTAACTGAGTACAAGTAAATATCCTAAGCAGACAATTAAAAAAAATATTCGGAATATACAGAACATATAATCAGAGGACAAATAACACAGGAAGCACCATGACCTGCACATCTCCACAGGCACTTCTGGCTGGGGTCCTGGCATTCCTGGCATGAATGTGCAGCAGCCATGAGGCCTCAAGTAACCTTGACACCTAACAGCAAAGAAAAGTCCAGGTCCTGATGGCTTACTGCTGAATTGCATGAAACTTTTAGAAAAGAGTTAATGTCACTACTTCTCAAACTCTTTACTGAAATCAAAAAGGAAACAGTACTCCCAAATTTATTCCTGGAAGCAACCATTATCTTGATTTGAAAAGCAGAGAAAGATCCAAACACAAAAAGACAACTACAGGCCAATCTTCCTAATGAATATAAATGCAAAAATCCTCAATAAGATACTGGCAAACAGAATACTGGGGGCCATCAAGAAAATCATACACCCTGACCAAGTTGGATTCATTACAGGGATGTAAAGATGATTCAACATATGTAAATTAATAAATGTAATACATTATATTAAAAGACTCTAGGATAAAAACTTTGAGGCCATCTCTACAGATACAACAGTGTTCAATAAAATCCAACATCCATCCATCAAAATCCTATAGAAAACTGGAATAGAAGGACTTTGACTCAACTTGATAAAAGCTATTTATGAAAATCAACAGCCAGCATCTTACTTAATGGTCAAAAAATGAAACCTTTCACACTTAAGTTCGGGTACAAGACAAGATGTTCACTCTCATCACTCCTATTCAACACAGTTCTGGAAACATTAGTCACAGCAATTAGACAAGAGAAAGAAAAGGAATATAGGAAAGGAAGAAGTTAAACAATCATTGTTTGCTATGACATGATAATTCATATAGAAGATCTTAAAAACTCAACCAAAAGACTGCTAGAGTTAATTATCAGATTTAGTAGCATAGCTGTATACAAAATCAACACTTAAAAATCAGTAGCTTTTGTATATATGAAAAACAGACTCACTGAGAGAGAAATTGGGGAATCAACTACTTGCAAAGAAGAAGAAAAGAAGTGAAAAGTGAAGAAAAAGAACATATTTTATTTTGTTTTATAAGATGAAAAGAAAACAAGCCAAAAAGTGAAATATCTAGATCAGTGTAACAAAGGAAATGAAAGACCTCTACTCTAAAAACTCCCACACAAAAGAGGTGTTTGAAGGGGGTATCAGAAAATAGAAAGACACCCCTTGTTCCTGGGAAGGAAGAACCAATATTGTCAAAATGACTATACTCCCACAACTGCTATATAGATTCAATGCAATCCCAGCTGAAATCCCAACAGCATATTTCACAGAGCTAGAGAAAATAATCCAAAAATTCATATGGAACCAAAAGAGACATAAAATAGCAAAAACAGTGCTAGGCAACAAGGATATGGCAGAGGATATCACAATCCCCAACTTAAAGCTATATCACAAAGCCACTATGATAAAAACAGCACAGTACTGGCAAAGAAACAGACCCCAGGATCAGTGAAACAGACTAGAAGATCCAGAAACAACTCCAGATATACAAAGCTACATCATCTTAAACAAAGGAGCTAAACACCTTGAATGGAGGAAAATATTCTCTTTAACAAACAGTGTTAGAAAACCTAGATTTCAATCTGCCAAAGACTAAAAAGCTAGATCTACCTCTCTCACCATGCACTACACTAAAATCAAAGTGGATTAAAACAGAAAGACTAAACTTGCTGAAGAATAGGTTAGATAGCACTCTTGGAGACAACAGCATAAGGAAAAACTTTATGAGCAAAACCTTTACAGCATGAGAACTAGCAGAAGGAATCAACAACTGCATTCTCTTCTTTTTTAGAAGCATTTGCACTGCAGGAAAAACCACCAGCAGAGCAAAAAGACAACATATAATATGACAAAAAAAATTACCAGTTGTTTTTCAGACAAAAGGCTGCTACCTAGAGTTTACAGAGAACTTCAAAAACTCAGCTCCCACAAACTAGTGAGAGTTCAAAACTAGGCATCTGAAATGACCATTTTTCAGATGAAGAAGTAACATCAGCTGCGAAACATGAAGAAATGCTCAACATTGCTGGCCACTCAAGAGATGCAGTTGAATACAATATTGAAATTCTATCTCACTCTAGAAATAGTGGCTGTTATCATGAAAACAACCAACAGAAATTGTTGGTGGAGCTGCAGGGAAAAATAAACCTTCTCCACTGTTGGTAGGAATATAGAAGGGTGTCACCACTGTGGAGATTAGTGTGGAAAACCCTAAAAAAAAAAAAAAACCTAGCATTACAGGCCCCATTTGATCCTTCTTTGATCCTTCTGTTTACCAGCCTGGTATGAACACAAAATAATTAAAAGATTCATAACACAGTGACATATGTGCATCAATGTTTATAGCAGCTCAGTTTGTGATAGCTAAATGCTGGAAATGGCCCAAATGCCCACCAACAGGAGACTGGATAAAGAACATATTTTATTTTGTTTTATAAAATGAAGTATTACTTATAAAGATACATTTGAGTCACTTATACTCAAATGGATGTACCTTAAGGACATACTCATAAGTTAAGTAGTACTAAGTAGTTAAGTTAAGTAGTAAATACTGTATCTTTTCTTTAGTATGAGAAATTGAAGATGTAAATGAGTTCCAAAATGAATGATAGATATTATAAAATAAGAATAAAGTGTTCAAAGGAAGAGGGCAAAGGGGTATAGATAGAGCTCAGTAAAGAAGGGGAATAAAATATTTGATGGTTAAAAAAAAGGAAACCAAGCTTATGTACATAGGTTGTGGTGGACTGTAGGGTGAGCAGGGGAATGGGGAAAAAATGAGAATCAAGATGTCATATACTCGTACAAATTCTCAATGTTGAGTGTGTTCATAATGTATATATAAAACATACCAATAAAATCATTTTTAAAAAAGGGATCAGGGTATATATTTGGACAAAAATGTGAATATTATTCCATATTGTACTTCTGTAATTCTCTCATGTCATTTAAAACCAGAATTTAGAATGAAAATGAGAAGGCACATGAAAGTGTGATACAGTAAGTCATCGACTTGAAGAGCTCCGTTCCAGGAGTACTTTATGAGTCAATGCTTTTATAAGTCTGACAAAGTGAGTCTTGTATACCTTTGATGCAAACATACAATATAAGGTATAAACACATACATATAAATACAGAAAGTCCCTGACTTTACTGTACTATTGTCCATTATCACACTGAACTGTCAGCACATTGCTGTGCTACTCTGATACTGTCCAGCAGACACATGAGCTGCTTCTATGATTTGTTTGCATCTAGAATGTTCACAATTTGAGGTCTGTTTGTATTTGTGGAAGTTCATGACTTGAGTATTCATAAGTCAGAGAATTTTAATGTCTTGAAAGGATTAATAAAACCCTTGTAATCTGGAATGGGAATTGAATGGATCAGTGCTAACTTATGATAAATTTTCTTTTCATAAACAATCCTCTGATTCTGAATAAAACAAATGCCAAGAAAGAATAACCATCCTATTCACACTGAACACTCTCAGAACTTGTATCACGGACACACCCACACTATTTCCCACCAACAGGAATCAGGGATTTTTGAAGAAATGGTTGATTTCAGATCTGCAGAGGAAAATTTATAAGGTGACCTCTGTGTACTTTATTATACAATACACAAATTCTCTAAGACTACTAAGTTACTGTGAAAGGAACGTAGAAGGCAATTGGAAGGGGTTTGCATGGAAGATGGGAATTCTAAGTATTAAATAAAAATAATAAGGGAAATAGTGGAAATATAAATGCTTAAATCTATAAGTGTATTATAGAAAAAATAATTTATAATTATGAGTGAAAAACTCATGATTTGAAAAATAAAAATGAATTATAGATCAGAACATCACCATTTTTCAAACCATGATGAATCTAGATATTAATTTTCAATTGCTTCTAATACTACAAAAGACAAGAACTCAGATTTTCAATACTTCCTGAAATCAGCCTCTGATCAAGACTCTAGATCTAAATATTTTATTTTGGGAAGTACAGATTGCCATATTTAACATATCAAAGAGACAGTTTGTAAAATTAGGACTAGGAAACTCTACAGGGAAAATAAAATATATTTTTAACACATATTTGCAGGAGAGAGGAAACTATAGAAGGCATTTGAGAGTAATACTAGTACATCAAATCCTATATGAGGACCTTATTTTAGCCTTAATTTAAACAAATAGTATAAAAATATAATATTCATAGGACTTTTAAAAATTCACTCAATAAACACTATTTGATGGAACTGAGGAATTACTCTCTATTCAATTTTTCACAATTTAAAAATTTTTAAGGCATACTTGTAAAAACCTTTTGTCTTAAGAATTAAATGTACATATATAACTAAGGGACAGGTATGTGTAGGAGCATTCTCTTTCTACTTCTGTGTAGTTTCACAATTTTTAATACTAAAACTTTCCCCAAAAAAGGTCACAATTTAATGAGCCATGTAATTTTGAAGTTGTCTATATTTGAGTTCAACTAACTCATGATGTGTAACTGGATTTCTTTGTTGTTTACATTTGACCATCTTATTAGCTTTTAGTGTCACCATCATACACACACTGGTTCCACTGGAACTGTATTTGTTATTTTGGTGACAAAACTAATTTATCCAACTTCTATTCATTCCTCAAATATAATTACAGCTTGTATTATGGCACTCTACAGGACTGCTCATTTTGTGGTCACCATTATCCTCCATATTACCAAGTCTATTGGCCACGTCTTTCTTTGTAGGACCTAAGTATTTGGCACAAAGAAGCATTTATTCCTTGTATAAGTGTCCTCTTCACTTGCTGCCTGACTTTATATTCTTCATGATTTTTCTGTTGTCTCTCTGCCTTTCAGTCTTGTCTGTTTTTTTTTCCCCATATTCAATTTCTTCCTTTCTCATATTTGAGGCTATTTCTACATTTTAAATTATTTTCACATTATTTTATGTCAAGCTTTTCAATGGCTTTAAATAATTTATAAATGTTTAGAATTGAAATATGATATTTAACCTCTCAAGCACCAAGTTATTAATTGATGTACAGACTTCAATATATTTATTAAAAAATACTTGATTTGCACTGTTAACTTCCTTGTTAAATCTATTACCATCTTTTGAAGTTGTAACATAACTTCCTTTTTATTGCATTTCATATATTTTGTTACTAATATGCAGGAAATCAAATTTTTTTAAATTTAAATCTCTACTGGTATATTATAAATACACATCATCATTGCATTCAGCATTGAGTTTGTACCAGAACATGACATGACTTGATTCTCATTTTTCCCCTTCCCCTACCTACCTTGCAACCCCCCACTCCCTATATATGTAAGATTTGGTTTTTTTATTACTATCTCATTCTATTCTATCACGCTTTTTCCTTTTAAATATTTTCTATTTCACAATATCAACTATACATATTACAACTCATTTACACTTTTGCATTTCATTTATTTTCTATCTACCTCATCAATTAAATAAGCTTTGTGAATGCATAGACTTCTCAGTTTTGTTTACTGTTTTGTACTTAGTGTCTACAATGCTTCTAGCCATCTAACAATAATTTAATAAGTATTTTCAGATGAAAAACTAAATGTTGTCTTGCTTTGGTTTGTTTGCTAAGAAATAAACTGAACATACTAAAAGGTATATTAATTATTAACAATAACTTCTTGTTTATGCTGCATTATGTTTTGCAAGTATTTTCACTCAAGGTGTTACATGTAATGATCATATGAACACTGGGAGTGGAGATCAATATTCTCATAAAAAAAGAATATCTTTACTGATACAACTATCACAGGTGTAAAAGTGAGGGTTTTTTAATTTAAATTGAAATCTTTATTGGTACATTACATATATACATCATGATTGCATTCAACAATGAGAATTTGTACCAGTATATGATACAACTTAATTCTCATTTTTTCCCATAACCCTGCCAACCCTACCACTCGCACCCCCCATATATATAAACTTTGTTTCCTTCCTTTTTGTTATAATCTCATTATTTTCCCCCTTCACTCCATTACACTTTGAGTGTTTTCTATTTCACAATATATAACATACATTCTAGAACTCATTTATAGCTTTGTTTTCTCATACCAGAGAAAAGATGCAATGTTTACACATCTGTGACCTATTTATTTCACTTATGAGGATGTCCTCAAGGTACGTCCATTTAAGTATAAATAATTCAAACTTTTCATTTTTTATGGCAGAGTAATACTCCATTCTGTAGAAGAACCACAGCTTTTTTATCCATTCTCCAGTTGATGGACATTTGGGTTGTTTCCAAGATTTAGCAATCACAAACTGAGCTGCTATAAACATAGGTGCACATACATCACTGTGATATGAATCTTTTAATTTTTGTGTGTATATATGTAGCAGAGCGATGGCTGGGTCAAATGGAGCCTCCAATCCTAGCTTTTTGAGGAATTTCCAAACTGTTCTCCACAGGGGTTGTACGAGTATACATTCCTACCAACAGTGGAGAAGGGTTCTTTCTTCTCCACATCCTCGCCAACATTTGCTGTTGGCTGAATCTGAAATGGCAGTCATTCTTTGTGGAGTGAGATGAAATCTCAGTGTTGTTTTCATCTGCATCTCTCAAATGACTAATGATGTTGAGCATTTCTTCATATGCTTCTTAGCTGCTCTTACTTCTTCCTCTGAAAAATATCTGTTCATTTCAGATGACCATTTTTGAATTGGGTCATTAAATTTGGGTGGGCTGATTTTTTTTGAGCTCTTTATATATTCTAGATAGTAGCCCTTTGTCTGAGAGGCAGTTGGTAAAGCTTCTTTCCCATATTGTTGGTTGCCTTTTCACTTTGCTGGTGGTTTCTTTTGCTGTGCAGAAACCTCTCAATAGGATAAGATTCCATTTATCAATTTCTTATACCAGTTCTTGTGCAATGGGGGATTTGTTCATGAAGTCTTTCCCAAAACCAATGTCTTCAAGAGTTTTACCTAACCTGTTTTGATTTCAAGTTTTCTGATTTGTGCACTGATATTTCTATCACATTACCACATGTATCATTGTTTCCTAGGGAACTAATAAAGAAAAGCAATTGAAATGCAATCTTCAAAGGAAAAAATTTGTAGAAAGTATATATTCATATCTGAATACACAAATTCAGTACAGTTTTCCCGCTACTATATTTTTAACTTCCAGGAATAAAAGATGTATTTATATTATTATACTCAGTTGCTTATCACATTGTCTTTCACTGTGAATTTAAAAATAATTTCTCGAGAAAATTTTGTGAATCATGACTAGAGGTAAATAATAACAATCATTGTCATAATAAGCATAATACTAATACCTCTTTTGGGGGCCTCATATGTTGTCAACGTACTGCTATGATGCTTGTATTTCATTTATACAACTATAATGGATGATTATTTAGACTTTTGACCAATTTAGGATTTTTTAAATAAACGGCTCAAAGACAGCCATGCATTTGAACTAGGCTTATTGAAATCCCAAACATTGACTCTAATTCCACTCTATGCCCACTGAGTAAGAATTATATTTAAATTCTTCACAGTATTTTCTGTCCCTTAATTAAATTTCTCATTCTGTCCCTCTATCAACCACACAACCTGTTTGTGACCTCCTTGAGCACAATATGATCATTTTAACATGTCAGATACTGTTAGGAGTTAGAGTATGTTGTCAGCAATCTGTGAAATTTCTTCTGTATATTTAATTATTTTTCTATAACTGTTAAAAAAAAATCACACCATTAAGCAATGGGCATGTTGGCCTGAACTGTCCGCTACTTTTTACTTTGCATTGACAGCTAATTATATACAACAGAATTAGAGTAGTTCCCTTACTCAAAACATTGCTTTTCGCTTTCACTCATTCATGCTCAACCACAATCCAAAACTGTTTGTATTTGTCTAGAGCTCAAGAAAGTAATTCACAGTTATATAACTTTTAGTATAATATATAGTTATAACTTTCCTATATTTATCATTGCTGATCTGTTACAGTGCCTAATTTTATGATTTAAACTAGTACACATATAGGAAAAAAACACACATACATAGTATACAGTGCTATCCACAGTTTGGGCTCTCCTGGAGTCTTGGAGGGACTAATGTATTCTGGAAAGCTTACCTTCAAAAAAGATTTTAGAACCTCTTGGAGTCTTAGAATACAGTTCAAAGGTAGGAAGTTTAGTGTGGGAATTGTGTAGGACTCAGATGAGTCACATCATGGACAATCTAGTCAATACAACATCAACAAGATTAAACCTTTTTCTACTCCAGAAAGATAATTGCATCATCTCATTGATCAGCACTGGAGAGGTGCAGGTCCCTAATCTTTTTTAAAGTTTCTTTGTGAAATAAAATAAAAGTTGCTAAGTTGTTCAAGCTGGCCTCAAACTTGTAATCCTCTTGTTTCAGCTGCTCACAGTTGAGTATAATCCTCTGAGTTCATTTTCAACAGACCAAGATTTAAGGTGAGTTGGAAGTCTTCTCCATAGTTCTACTGTGGGACCTCAGTATCTCATTGTCACAAATAGATCAATTAGGCAAAAAGGAAACAAATAAATATGAATGTAGAACCAAACCTTGGGACAAATGAACATAATAGATAAAAACACAATGTTCCACTCGACTAAAACAAAATAAACATTCTTCTTAGCCATGTATGGAACTTTCTCCACACTCTATATCATAAAATATGCCTAAGTAAGTGATAAAAAGCAAAATTATCTCATGCATATTACTAGGTCATGGCACAATAAACCGAGACAACAATAGCAAAAGAAATCACAAAAATTACTCAAATGTATACAAATTAAAAATCTGCTCTTGAATAACCATATAGATCAACGGAGCAATATAGAAGATTCAGAAATAACCACAGGCATATTAAGATTTCTCAACTTTGAAAAATGAACCAAAACCATACATTAAAGGAAAGATAAGCTCTTTGATAAAACACTGACCATTCACTAAATCAAAATAAAAATAGATCAAAAATCTAAATGCTAAAATAGAAACAATCTGTTAGAAGATAAAATAAGTAAAACTCTTAAAAATTTTGGCAGAAGCAAGAACTTTCTAGACAAGTAGCACAAGAAATAGCATCACAAATTAACAAGTGAGATAATTTCAAGTCAATAATCTTCTCACAGCAGAAAAAACAATAGAGTGAAGAGCCAACTAACAGCTTGGAGAAAAACCTTTTTGTTGGCTATTGCATGCATAGAGAATTCATATACGGAATATATAGAGAATACAGAAGAAATTAGACCCCACAAAATAAAAGAGCCAGTCAAAATATGGTCAATAGAAACGAATAGACAGTTCTCAGAAGAAGTACAAATACTCAATAAATACATGAAAAAAAAATGTTCAACATCTCTGGCAACTGGAGAAACACAAATTAAAACTATACTGAGATTCCATTGCACCCCAGACAGAAAGGCTCTATCAAGAAATCAGGTAAGAAATACGTGCAAGGATGCGGGGAAAGTTTCTGCACTGTTGGTAGAAATGTAAACTAATAAAAAAACTAGGGAAATCAGTATGGAGGTACCTCAAAAAACTAAAATTAATAATTCTATTTGATATAGATCTTCTAGGTATCTTCCCAAAAGAGCTAAAGGCATCATATTATAGTAATACATGCCCATATTTATAGTACCACATATATATATATATATATATATATATAACATAATCCTCTGAGTTCTTTTTCATATATATACATATATACCGCTAAATCTTGGAAGTAACATATATTTTCATCATCATGATAAACAAGATATGGTATTTACATACAATGAAGTAATATTCTTCCATAAAGAAAGATAAATTGATCATTTGTAGGAAAGTGGATGCTCTTTGAGATGATATTATTAAGTGAAATATAGAAGACACACACTCAAATATCACATTTCTCTTATATGAGAAATCCAAAGTACTTATAAAGAGCAAAAGAAAAGATGAACAACAGGTAGATGGATCTTTATCTAAGTGAGAAGGAAGCCAAAAGATGGAGGAAGGTGGGAGGGAAGGAAAGGAAAGAGAAAGAAATAATTGTGATGCATTATGTGCACATGGCAACTTCTCACATAGAATATAAGCATTAGTCATCACAAACACACAACACTAAAAAGTAATAATTGAAAACTAAAGGATTAGTCTTGAGAAATCTGAGTCCTGGTGATACTGTGTTTGTAAGAATGCCATAGTATTACAATACTGTGATTTCCAGTTGCATTAAAACAAGATCACTTTACAAATACTTTCACAGATTCTTAGCCACTTATCTTCCAGACTTCACTGTATAGTAGAGGCCGCAATTTCTCCTTTTAAACTGGGCTAGTAACTCCATTAACTTTGCAATTGATGTCTTTTTGGATCATGACTGGCACCAAATATCTTACCTCAATCTAGATTCTGGATTACGATGCTATGACAATGCCAGAAAGACTTCTAATTCACACACACACACACACACACACACACACACACACACACACATTAAAAAGAACCTTTTTAGTTTTAGGTGTTCTTCACTTTGGCCTTGATATTTTGAAATATCAAAGTGATAATCACTGATCGACATTTGCTGTTTCTTACTAAAAGTATCGTGGCCTTTTTAAATTCTGAAATGTCCTTATAATTTGATAACTTTCTCCCCCATCTTATCTTGTTTCTCTCTTTTTGTGATTTATGTTCATTGAATGTTGGCCTCTCTCTCTAAGTGAGAAGACATGGGAATTGAATCCAAGGCCTTTGCTGTGGACTACATCACCAGCACTTTTCATTTTGAGATAGTCTCACAGCACCGCTCAGGTAGGATTCAGAATTCCAAGCCTCAAAATTCTTAGATTTTCAGTACAGCTTCCCAGAGTTCTGTGATTACAGGCTTGTGCCACGACACCTGACTGAGTTTATCATTTTAATTTGTTTTATAGTTTTAATTGTACAGTTTGGGAAATATTTTGCAGTTTATCTTTCAACCCTTCTATCTCAATTTGTTAGCCTCTCTCTCATTTTTTATTTCTAAGAGCTCTTTCTTCTCTTCCTCCTCTGTGTTTTATGGTCTGTTGCTTTTTATACAATATGTATGATCCCTGTGAGAGTTTAGTTAGTGTGTAGGATAAGAAATATCTGTGAAGATGTGTGTTTGTGTCTAAACATGTTTTTGCCTCCTATCCTAATTGCCAGTGTTTCATTTGTTTTTATCCTCTCTCACTCACTTTTATAATAAATTGAGTTCACAGTACATATTAGCAATATGTTGCAATCACACTCCTCAAAAGGAAGTTGTACCTGTAACTGATATATCTTGATTCTTCTTTTCTCCCATTCACCTTCTATCCCTTCAACCTCTACACCCCTATGCACATAAGCTTTGTTTTTGGGTTTTGTTTTGTTTTATCTTTTACCATCAAATTTTTTCTTTACCTTCTTTGCTTTCCCCTGTCCCCACCTACTTACCATTTCCTTTTGAACATTTTCTTCCTAATTCACAACACATATCATGCATTTTTGACCTGATTTACACTTTCAGCTACACTAGAGAAATGATAACATCTACACATGTATTCCTTATTTATTCCACTTGTAGGTATGGCCTCAATGTGCATATGTGCATGCATTTAGCTATAAATGGCTCTAATGTATCCATCCCTCTCTCTCTCACAGAGGCCTCCTTGAAAGTTTTTTTAAAAAACTATTCCTTCACACTTAGAAACAACAGCAACAACAAAAAAGATAAAAATGATACTTGAAGCTCTTTATCTCTGATCTTGATTACTGATTAGCTATGCCCCAACATGGTCAAATTAAAAGCTAAGAATTTCATTGAGAACTCTAAGTTCTCTGTATAGGACTTTTCTCCTACCCTTGTCAATTTCCTGGGAGAAGCAATTTTCCAACATTTCTTCTGGGGAGATTACCCAGCTGAGGACTTTCTAGAGGCAAATTGCAGGAAGGAATGCTGCTAGAATCTCCTAGTGCAGTGAGGTCTCCATGATCTAGAGCCGCTCATCACAATCACATTCAGTTGTGCTCAGTAATCCAATCAGAACTTGACTCAATCAACATCTAGAAAATTGTTCCCCAGTCTTCATTACTTCATTACTGATTACAAGAAGATAATCTTGTAGGAGTGAGGTGAGATCTACTAATCTAAGTGATGCCTTCAAGACTGTTATTTAATTTTTGAGCCTTCAGTCCAGTCCTACGCTTCAGTGCTGAGCACAGGCACCATCTTCTTAGCATTTTCAGACTTGCAAAGGACAAGTTGGCTTGATTCTGGACCATCCCACCAGCAGGCTTAGAGGTAAGTTTTCTATCATTTAGTAAGTTATTTACCACTAACTTACCAGCTTTGCATTGTTTAATATATTGGTTTCTGTTTTTAGTCTATGTTATTCTTCAACTTTATTCATTATTTCTTTTATTTTCTTGTAGGTTTTAAACTTTTTAAAATTCCTTTGGTATCACTTTAATAAAAGTGAGAACAATCAGAAGTAAATCAATGTATTTAATTTAATATGTTTAATGTATGTTTATAGCATCAATTTTAGGAGTGTCATGCATGCTTACCAGAGCTGGGCAAAAGGGAAGGATGGTAAGAGGGAGTAAAAATGATGGAGGTATGTTATATGCATGTATGGATCTGCCAAAATTAAATCCACTCATCTTTGGAACCAATAAATAGTAGAAAAAACTGGGATTGTCCCTATAAAGGGAACATCATAATAAAACAGAAGTCAGAGCTCCCTCTTGACTGGTTAAGGATAATATTGCCACTGTTTGCAATGGAAATGCTACATGTGCCACATAATCATATTTTTGTCAACCTTGGTCACATATATGATGGTGATCCCAAAGGATTACGCTGGAGGATGTTATAATTTATACCCAGGGGAACCCCGAGAGCCTCATATGCTGAGGCAGGGTTTTTGAAAGATGACTGAACCATGGGGTTGCTTTAGCCAGCGTCTCCCTTCCCAGTTCTTCCCTTCACCCTCTGTTTTTTTAACCTCCATAATTTAAGCAGGATTTCTTCTGCTATGAACTTCTTTCATGCTTTTCTGCCACAGAAACAAGAATAAAAATCTGAGCCAAAATAAGCTTCTTATCTTTTAAATTGTGTGCGCCAAATTTGGGTCCCAGAAAAGAGAAAGAGGCTAAGACAGAGCTGAAAAATCCCTATTACCTTATATTGTTGTAGCTTTCATGTCATAGCATAGCGCCTTACTCATGTGTTTGTGATTTCTTCTCCTCCTCCTCATCCACATTGTCCTCCTCCTCCTCCTTCTTCCTCTTCTTCTCCCCCTCCTCCTTCTTCTTCCTGTCCTTCTTCTTCTACTTTTCCTCTCCTCCTCCTCCTTTTCCTCCTCCTCCTCCTCCTCCTTCTTCTTCTTTTCTTCTTCTCTTCTTCTTCTTTTTGATAGAGGGTCTCTCTTTTGTAGTTCAAGCTAGCCTTGAGCTCAGCCTGAAACTCACAGCAATCCTCCTGTGTCTGCCTCCCAAGTGCTGGGACTACAAGTGTGAGCTACCATGCCCAGCACTGTGGTATATGGTTCTGATTGCTGGTGGGCATGAGTCTCCATGCTTGCATTGTTGTATGTGGTTAACCAGAGATCAAACCTGGGCCTTGCATTTGCAAGGCAGGTGCAGGCACCACTGAGCTAAATCCCTGACTCTAAGACTTCTTCTAACAGTCAGGGCTACACACTCTTTAGTTGTAGAAATTATGTATAACTCTAATTGTGTCTGCAGAATGTAGCCTTCTTCTTGTTTTATAGTGAATTAATATTATTTGCTCAAACATTACATGAAATTAATGAACAGGTTTTAAAAATCAGCCTGTATTCAAAACTTACTCCCAAGAGTGATATCTTTTTAAGGAGTCAAAAAATAAAGCAATATTTTTGATTTAAAAAAATCAGCATGTGGCAATGAAAGGGGAAGACTGTAGCAAAGTCAAAAAGTTTGATCCTTGTGATGGATGTTGAAGTGGAAAGATTACAAAATGTCACCCCACAGGTAAAAATAGATTAGATTGATGAGATGCAATCCTCTATTCAACCTCCACAAACGAATCAATGTCCTCATTGGTAAAACTGTTAAAAATGACATATGTGGGGAAGTAATATATTGCCAAGACTGTGATAAGGATAATTTCAAGGCAATAAGGGATTATATTTTAAACTTAAAGCTACAAATGGAAAAAATGAGTTGGAACTAATGATCCTGGGGGAAAATTATATTAAAGTGTAGCAATAGGTTTCTCTAGGCCACTAATTCTTAGGAGAATATCACTAACGCAAAACCTGGTCTCTGCTTTCAACTCTCTGTCAACTATACTACCTGGTGATGGTGAAGGATCAAAGATCCCTCTGGGCATATCCAGCTCATTTCCATAGACCAGCTGTACCATATTTAATGGTCTCTCATCAACCCAGCAAGTAGCTGAAAAGAAAATAAATCCTTTCAGCATCATAGTTGTGTTCAATAGTTCAGAGACATCCTCATCGTGCTGATGGCTTGGAAAGAGCAATGCTTCTCAATTTTGTACTCAGGGCTTTATGTTATGTTGCATCAGTCAGAGCACATTCTATCGAGTTACAGACCAGGTCAGCGTAAATCGTCATGTTCATAGACGTCTCTGACTCACTGCCAAGCCGTTTGGCACCACTCAAGTTGTCATCAATTTCAATTACTTATAGATCATTTCAGTAGATATTAAAATAATTATTGGCTGTTCTCATAAGGGTAGGAAGCCAGAAAAGCACTCACTGAACTTCTCCATTCATCTACAAATTGAGGAACAGATACTTTGTATCTTAAAACAGTATAATTCATGTCATGTTAATGTATGTGCCATTCAAATTTATATTCTATTATGCTACTCTTACACTATATTTGAATAGTTTATGCAGATGATAGAATACATGCAGACTTGTTGTATCTAAGGAAATTTTCTCTCAATGATTTTTAAAAAAATGTTTCCACTGAAAAATTTATTGGAAGATATATCTGGTTACACTTAGGCAACAATTAAAAATTAGGTTTCAAATTTATTTTTTTCAAAAAAATTGGCATAGAAAAACAGTATCACATAAATTTACTCATTTATAATGAATTACAATATAAAAAGCTCATTCTAAAGCTACATAAATTTATATTTTATATAGAAACCATACAATAATGAACCCTATAATCTCTGACCTCAATACTTCTCTAATACAGAGAACCCTTGATTTATGAACTAAATTTGTTTGCAATGGCTGGTTGAAATTCAAGTGGATTAATGGAAGGCTCAGACTCCTCTACACAACTGTCAAAGTCGCTCTCCTGTATACAGGCAGAAATCAATATTCTTAGAAAGACATTGGCCCAGGATTCTTAATTAAACTCACAAATGAAAGAATATCAAAAGTTCCTTCCAGAACTCTTTAAGGGTTAAATCTGTATCTGAAACAATCTGGAAGTGCATGTGGTCAGATTACAGGTCAAAATTTAAAATTTTGGTCATAAGTTAAAACTAAAATTCCAATTATAACCCAAGTTGGTCATATATCAGATGAGTTGTAACATAGGGGGCCACAGTATCCTCTTTTGTCCCATATATGCACTATCTTTTCACATATGCTACCAATTTTCTATAATAGATAAAGCTTCTGTACCTCTATTTTCAGCCACATATCCTTCTAGAGACCCATTTGTATGCACCCACTTATCTGTTCAATATTTTTCCCCAACTGTACTCCAGGAAATTCAATTTCAACCTGTCACTACTGCCACACATCCCACCTTAATTAATATCATCTTCCACCACTAAATCATCAGAGGTAGAAAAGTTCTCCTTTTGTCTTTTAAGTAAATATCATTGATTCCACTTCCTCACTAACTTTTATGATCTCACAATGCCTATTGGATTATACTATGCAATAGCATTCACCAGGTGTTATGGCTTGTATCCAGATGTCCCCCCAAAGCTCCATACAGTCACAGGTGGGGCATTTTGAGGATGGCTAGATCTGGGGTGTGTGATTCTGGGATTAAACATATGATGCTGAGATTAAGGATATCCCTTGCTGGGTGTGAGTGCTACATGCCCAAAGGGTGGATATCCTGCATGAGATGTAGGGAAAGAAAGAAGGGGGCAGCGGCAGTGGCTGCTGCTGCTGCTGCTGCTGCTGCTGCAGCTGCTTCCACTGCTACTGCTGGTTTTCACTGCCTTCTGCCTTCTCTGCTACGCCATTGTTTTTTTCTCCTCTGTGATGCCCCTCTGTCGTAACACCCTTCCTTGAAACCACCTGACTATGGATGAAAACCTCTACAAACTATGAGTCAAAAAAATGAACCTTCCATCCTTTAACTCTGGGAGTTGGGTATTTTGCCTCAACAAGAAAAATAACTAAGACACTGTGGAGTTTTTTGTTTTTGTCTAATAATAACTCTCAAAGATACTAATGAAAGACTTTCAGAACTGCTTCAGAAAGAGGCAAGAATGGTAGGATAAATGTGTTCAAACCAAGGAGAAGTGTTTTAAGGGGGACTAATAGCAACATGTTTTATACTGTACTAAATTTTGAAAATGTAAAGCTTCACCCATTCACCATGGATTTTAGTCATATTGCATATCTAGGCTTGTGTTACACTCCAAGAAGATCAGATATCATCATGCTCAGTGAGACTCCAGCACTGGGACAGCCATTACTCCTCGGGAGAACTCCCCTTGAAGCCAATGTTCTCAGAAAAACAGCATGAAGAACCTTTAAGAAATATCTCCTTCTGAATATTCCGATGACGTAGGGCAAACTATTGAATAAAAAATAATTTAACAAAAACAAAAATGAGAGGTTTAATCTACCCTATCTCATGTTTCCATGTTTTAAAAAAAATGTCTAAAACCAAATTGAAAACTTTCAAAATAATCTATACAAATCAACTTTCTTTCTTTTTAACAACATCTCTACAAATCTTGCAAACACAGAAACTGAACTATTATAAAGTTAGTCTTAATATTACAAAGTTAGTATTATTACGATTCTATGCTGAAGATTCAAACAACTTTTGTAGCCAACTGTGATATAAATATTAGTCAGAGAGGATGTATAGATAACTCTCAGTTGATTCTCTAGATTTGGGATGGTTATGTTTGTCATGAATGAAAGCCCCTTTGTTATTTGTATTAGCATGTTTCATTCATGTGTTTGTAAAACATGATACTGCCCAGTCCAGGAAACTCAAAACAAGTTTGTTACTGAATTATATGCAAAATAAACGACTTAATCCAAACCAGTCAGTTTTAGACCACCCATACACAAAGATTTTGCAGGGATCCTACAAGCTAAACATGTATGTTTAAACTATAAAATATACTTTAAAAGAAAATGGTATTTAAAAACCAGAAATCTTTGGAAACAATTTAGATAAAAAATCTAAATGATGAGATTATAACAAAAAAGTAAGGAAACAAATTTTATATATATGGAGGGGCGGGCAGTAGGGTGGGTAGGACTATGGGAAAAAATGAGAATTAAGTTGTGTTGTATACTGGTACAAATCCCCATTATGGAGTGCAATCATGATGCATATATGTAATGTACCAGTAAAGATTAAAATTTTTTTTTAAAAAAAATCTAAAAATCTGCATGGTGAACATTACATTTCTCTCCCTTAAAATAAAACTATAACAATCAAGACAAGTTAATCAATACTTCATCTTATTCTTTTCTCATGACATTAAAAGAAAAGTTTTATATTTGAACAGTATCTTCTGAATATGCTGGGCACTCTACCAACATCATTACATTTTCATGTGTATAATAGCCTTTGCAGCTAGATGATTGTCTTATTGAAGCTCACAGAAGGTTAACTTTCCTACGATCTCAATCACTACACAGTGAGGTCAGTCTGGTGTACAAATCTTAGTCCTTTTCATTACATTATTTAATATTAACAATCAAATTACCATTCAAAGACACTCTAATGTAAAGAAATGATTCTCTACCTTATTTCTACTTTGTGTAACATTAGACTGCAATAATACACTGGCAAGTAGTGAAGAAATCTGAGGAGATGACCAGGAGATAGAAGATCTAACACTTCTTTCTAGAAAAATAGACAGCAACTTTGAACATGCTCCAATGTTCTTCTACACCATTTACCCATTTTTAAAATAAAAAATCAATTATTTGTTGAATTTACTTTTCTAGTTTATTGGGGAGATGAAGTACTAATGAAATACAGTTTCATAACTGTAAAGAACCAATCAACGTGCTGAGGATTTAGTTCAGTGGTTCTGTCACCTGACTTGCAAGCTCAAGGGTCCAGGTTCAGTCCCTGGTAACTACATACACCAATGCCAGGCATAGTGACTCACGCCCACCAGCAATTACTATCACATACCACAGTGCCAGGCATGGTGGCTCACACCTGTAATCCCAGCACTTGAGAGGCAGAGGCAGGAGGACTGCTCTAAGTTCAAGGCCAGCCTGGGCAACATAGTGGGCTCAAGACCAGCCTAAACTGCAAGACTGTCTCAGAAGGAAAAAAAAAAAAAAATCAACTATAAAATAGTGCTAATCTCACTCAAAAACATATAATAGATACCAATTTATTTCAAATAGACAAAAAATGACAGTATTATGGCATTCAGTAAAGTTACTAAACTCCAAATAGATTTTAAATTGCTTATTTCAACATATAAACTTAAGTTTTACCAGGCATCATGGCAGACCCCTGTAATCCAGGACTCTGGGAGGTTGAAATGGAGGATTCTAAGTCTGAACCCGGGCCGGGGATATAGCTCAGTGGTTCCGGCGCCTGTCTTGCAAGCGCAAGGATCCGGGTTCAATTCCCGGTAACCACATAACAATACTGGGTGTGGAGACTCACCCCAGCGGCAACCAATACCACATACCAGTGCCGGGCGTGGTGGCTCATGCCTGTAATCCCAGCACTTGGGAGGCAGAGGCAGGAGGATTGCTGTGATGTGAGTTTGAGCCTGAGCTCAGGGCCAGCCTGAACCACAAAGCGAGACCCTGTCTCAAAAAACCTTAAAAAAAAAAAAAAAAAGTCTGAACCCAGTCTGTTCAACTTAACAATTTAGCAAGAACTTATTTCAAAATTTAAAGAGGATGGGGCTATATCTCAGTATAAAGGCCCAGGGTTCAATCCCCTGTACCACGCCCTCCCCCAGTTAATTTCTCTATCAAGTGACAGCTCCCTAGATAAAACTCAAGAGATATCGTAGGGCTCCCTAATTGAATGGTTATATATATTCAGAGTTATAACTTCTTACAACACATATCTAGATTTTATATTCCCTTATTTGTCTTCTTCTGAGGGTGTTTTTCTTCCACTTGTGGAATATATTGGTTTTTTTAAGTACTTGGAAATCGATATACATTCTTATTCCAGATCAACCACATTTTAACAACAGATACGCACATGTTTAACTTTTATAAACACTGATCTCACCTAGAAAATAGGTTAAGCCATGTGGAGGCTTGCCAGAGAAAATAGAGGAAGCCCAGTTAAATATGAATTTCAGATGGATCAAATTTTTATAGTATTACAAGTATACTCCATATTTTTATTTTCTGCATTTGGCAATACTTTGTGTGTAACATTTAGGTCATTCACTCAAAACTTAGTATCACCTCAGGAGATACCACACTAACAAGAGCTATTTATTGAAGGTTAACTGTGCCAGTCACTGTTCTTAGTACTTTAAAGAGCATTATCTATGTTGATCTTCTACAAAGACCCATCAGTACATGTTAGAGGAAGCACAGTCCACTCTTCTAACAGCAACTGAAAATTCAAGCATCCTTAATATTACTCTTAGTGAATTCATTAAAGGACTTATAGACACATGGAAAGCTATTATATTATTGTTACAGTTTATTACAGTTAAGGAATATAGATTAAATTGAGCTAAGAGAAAAGGTTCACTGGACAGAGTCCAGGAAAGTTTTCAGTATTGTGTTCTCTCCCTGTTATGGATGGTATTAATTCCAGGTAATGTGTGACAATACACTCAGGAAACTGTCAAGTTGTATAATTCACTGAGTTCCGATGTCCAATCTACTTAGGATAATTCCAAACTAGTACTAAAACCCTGAAGCCTCCATATTAAATCACCTTTTTAGACTTTCTAATATAGTCCAAAGTTCCAGAAAAACAAGACATTTTTATGAGTCAGAACACTTGATGGGTCTAGAAATAACTTCCAGTACCCAAAGGCAAAGACTAATTTTCTCTTTGGGTAAGGTTAAATTCTTTACTTCACAGGTAGATATTAGTAATTTTAGTGATAAAATAAAACACTGTGGGAAAGGTCATATGACTCACCCATGATTATATATCTAACCAATGGTAAAACTCACATTCAAATTCCAACTCTGTGCTTTTAATCACTGGATCAAGCTAGACCTGATTCAGGGAGAAACCCACAATCAAGTTCTAATACTTAGGTAAGCCTCCACCTACTGTTAGCACCAAACTAAGCCATCAGCTCTTTTCAAACAAGACTTTTGTGGGCCTGGGATTTAGATCAGTGGTTCCAGTGTCTGCTTGGTAAGCGCAAGGTCCCAAGTTTGATCCCTGGTACCACATATCACAGTACTAGATGTGGTAGCTCTCACCTATAATCCCAGCACTCGGGAAACAGAGGCAATAGGATTGCTGTGAGACTGAGGTTCACCTGGGCTATATAATAAGTTCAAGGCCAACCTGAGCTACAAAATGAGACCCTCTCTCAAAAACAAACAAACAAAAAAACTAAAAAAGAAAAGACTCATGAAGCTCAAGTTGTTTATCTTTAAAAGAAAAAACAAAAACTGCCTTAAGTTCCTTAATTTCTATACTTGGTTTCTTTCAACTAAAAAGGTAAAATACCTTACACTTGCCAATTACTAGCATAAATGTTGAGCAGATCATGTGAACCAGGCTGTCCCATAGGTGGACTACATAAGGGGCCAATACCATCAACATGCCTGGGCAAATGTTAGTCATGAGGCAATTTCATCTCTCTGTACACTCCTGGTAGTTTTCACATATGTGTTGTCAGACTCTCATCTCTCTCTCTACCTTCCCCCTCCCTGTTTCCATCACTCCTTTCTTCCTCACTGGGACAGGTAGTACTGGCTACTTTCTTCCTGCCTTTCTCTTTTAAAACTTATCCTCACCCATCAGGGACTTTTTTTTTTCTTGAGGAAAAATAGGTGAACAAGCTTTTGTCTAAAGATCCTCTGGGGCTCTCTGTCAAATCAATTGGAGTTTTCTTCAAGGTGCATTGGGATTCAGAGAAGAACTGACCTAACTGGAGAGTCAAAGTCATTGCTGCCTTTGTGTTGCCATTGTAGACTTGGTTGTATTCGGTTTATTATGAAGGATGAATTTTTTAGGAAAAAAATAGTTTAGAGATTTCTATATTCTGGAACAAAATAATATCCTTACTAAAATGCAATTACGAGCACTCACATATACCAGACCACTACCAAAAGAGTAGAGAAAACTGAGAATCCAACATGCTATGTTCAGAGACCAGAATCAAACAAAGAAACACAACTAAAGGCAAGGCCTCTTGAGTGGGAAGCCAACAAAGGCTGTGCTATTTCCTGTGCAGACAGGAAAAGAGGAGACGTGTAGGAGGGAGGAAGGAAATGAAAAAGAGAAGGAAGGAAGTAGCAAAATAAAAAGGAAGGCAGATAGGTAGAAAGTAAAGGAGGGAAGGAAGGTGAGGGAAAAAAAACTTATAGGAACAGAAGATTAATCAAAAGATAATAACTGAGACACTAAGCTAGCACGCAGTCTCATATATTAAGTAACTTGTAATAGTTTAGGAAAAAAGACTTTCTGAAACCAATAGTAGATCTTTATATCTTGGCTAGGTGTGGTTTATTTTCATTTTGCATTTGTATTAGAAAACATATGTCGGTAAAATTATCTCCATAAAAGAGCCTACTTCCTTTTGTTACTTTTTGATATAAATTCTAACTCTCCTCCTCCCTATTCTCCTTCTCCTCCTCTTTTCCTTCTCCCTCTCCTTCATCTTTTTCTTGTTCTTAAAATTCTGTTAATTTCCTTTTGTGAGAAGAACTCAGGCCTTGAAAGTAGGACACTTAATTCCTTATGTTTCTAGAGAAAGAACATGGAATGGACAAAACAAGGTACCATTCATATTAATATACAAGGAACTCATAATTTAAGTCTTCTATGAGTGTTATATTTGCTATAGCTCAGGATCTAACTTAGAGCAAAACAACTTTCTCTTCATGAATGACTGCCCTTACCAGTAAGCACATTTTTAACATATTTCCTCCACTTCATCACCTCCCATTCTACAAATTGAGAAATTAGCCTCAAATAGAATAAATATCATAAGCAAGGAAGCTGATTGCTTGAGAAACATGAAGGAAAATTTATTCAAAGAAAAAAAAAAAAAAGAAAAGAAACCACATTGCTCAGAAAATGGCCTCCCTGGTTTGCTGCAGCCTGAGTGAAATAGGATCCTTTCTCTGAGATCAGGGTGAGGGCTCCAAGTGCTGCCCCAAACGAAAGGTGCTGTCACAGTACAAGCCACACATATCACCGACCAGTGAATTACAAAACAAATGATCGGAATTCATACCTCTTCTGTAGACTCCACAGGTAACATGGCGGTAAAATCCGCTAAATCGGCCGTCGTTAAAAGACTTGCTAACGTGGACACCACCAGTTGATGGTAGAACAGGTAAAATTCCATGAGTCTCACAGCCCAAGCAACTCAGTTCAGTATGTTCACTGCCCTCTGGTGCCAAACACTTCATACTTCATCTCATGTGATCTTTGATATCATCCCGTGGAGTAAATGAATCACAATTTTATGAATAAGAGAACTAAGCTTTAAGGGAGGAAAGCATTTATGTACCTGGTAAGTAATAGGATTGAGTCCCTTTCCGGTGGAACTTCTGGTTGCAAATGCAGCTCTATTTTCTATGTACTTCACTAAGTAGGCAGGAGAAGTGACAGCCAGTAATAGATCCCGCTTCCCCAGGCCCAGGGAAGCTGCGTTAGCAGTAACTGTCCGGATTAACTGTCTCCTGGTTCTTTTCTGTTCGGACTGGATTCCATCTACCAGAAAAGGAATTAAAGCATTTCTGGAAATACTATCCGCAGTACAGGGGCATAAACCCAGTGAATGTTCAGACAGATCTAAAGGACTGTTCATGTCCTAAAGACTCTGTCCTATATGACTAGTATTCTAGCTTCTTTTTTTTTTTTTTTTTTTTTTTTTGAGACAGGGTCTCGCTTTGTAGTTCAGGCTGGCCCTGAGCTCAACCTCCAACTCACATCACAGCAATCCTCCTGCCTCTGCCTCTTGAGTGCTGGGATTACAGGCGTGAGCCACCACGCCGGGCACTGTGGTATGTGGTACTGGTTGCTGCTGGGCTGGGCGTGAGTCTCCATGCCCAGTATGGTATGTGTTTACCAGGGATCGAACTCAGCCCTTGCGCTTCCAAGACAGGTGCGGAACCACTGAGTTAAATCCCCGGCCCAGTATTCTAGCTTCTTAAACCAGATTCTTCCTTAATTAAAAATCCTCATACCGGAAACCTTTTGGTCTATAGCACCAGTGTCAGTCAGGTGAATCTCAGTCCCATCAAAGTCTAGCCTGAAATAGTCCCATATATTTATTGATTTCCTATTATGGCAAAATCTGTATGGAGTATGTTTACGTGTGTATATATATATACACACAATTCTTCTGTTTTTGAAACCTTATTTTCTTCCCTATATACCATCTTCGCTCTTTCTCCCACTGTGTGTGTGTGTGTGTGTGTGTGTGTGTGTGTGTGTGTGTGAAGTAGATTTCCACATATGTAGGACCTGTGCTCTGGCTGAACATGTAATGATAGTAAAAACCAAAAACATTCTCTTACACTCTCATGGAGTTTACAATGGGAAAGATAAATAGGAATCAAATAGTCACGCACATGTCAGAACTCCTGAGATCACGTTCCCTTGCTTTGATGTCCACTAGAAATATCTCCAAGTCCAATATTAACACAGTCATTTTCCCTAGAGGTCCCTCTCTCTCAGGCTAGCAAATTGATACAGTATGTGCTGGAAGTTGTTAGAGGCCATATCCACCCGGTCCTACTGCTCTATTCCATCCAGTTCTCTGCAAGATGAATCTGGACCTTGTGATGCAATAATCAGCTTTGAGCTGAAAATACACTACCTAGGAGAGGTAACGCATGACCTGCTGGTCACTCTAATGTATAAAACCCAAAAGCTGACTTTGGCAGAAAGAAAATTTTGCTAATAGGGTATGTACAAGTATTTTCTATGGTATCATTTTTAAATCAGACCGGTCTAGGAGGAGAACTGTTACTGTAGAGACTTGGTATGAGTTTAAATCTTACTAAGGCACTTATATTTCTATTTTATGTGTCTTCTGCACATTTCAGATATTTCAACTGTTTGGGGGAAAATTATATAAATAAAAGGTTGGAACTTTTTCCTTTGAAGGAAAATTCCTTTGCTATGAGATTGCTCGGAGACAGGTTACTTATGGCCAAGTGATTAAGAGAATGCTAGGATAATTGCTGTTCCGTGCTCCAGTTTAGAATTGGAGGCTGTGGTTTGAAAGAGCAGAGTTGGCTGAAACTTTATGACATCTTAAATAAATTATGAGAGTATTTTCACCATATTTATAAGAGCACCATTTCTCAGAACCAGCAAGTCTCTATTAAAAGATTTTTATGCCTTTAACTGTGGCAGTGTGGAGCAGATAACCTCAATTCCAAGAGATCTGTGAAGAAAAGAATTAGGAAGTGGCTGCTGATTTGGGTTCCTAGGAAGGAAGAGAAATAAATATTCTAATAGGATACATCATAGAAGCTTGGCTAAACCTAAGGAGGAATGGCCTGTGGCTTGGACAAGATGTTCTCTTCTCTACGGGCTGATTCTGCTTCCAAAGGAAAGTGATGGGTGGATTTGAAGCAATGTAGCTCAAGGCTCGAAAGACATGCCCTGGGGCTTGAAGTAACCAAACATTCAGATTGTTTTTAAAGAGAATGGGGTGATCTCTTTGCAGCTAAGGAAGCAATGATAAGCTAGACACAATGACTCACAGTTAGTCACCAACACAAGTTGAACAGTTCCTGAATGCATAGAACCATGTTGAATCTGACACCCATAACAAGCCACAATAAATAGATCCTCACTAAACTAGCATAACCTACAGATCCAGCCATGTTATTCCTCCACTCAAAACCCTCCCATGATGACCCTCTTCATGAGCACAAAAAAAACCCTAAATTCTTCAGCATGCCACACTCGTATATAAGTAGCCTTCATTTCCATCTACCATTCCACTTTCTCTTCTTGCTGCTCCGGGACAGCAGCAACTTCACCTACCACCTCTCCCAGGTCCTAATCTTTCTACTTTTGACTCAAGTAAAATATGGCCCTCCCTTCCTGAAGGGGTTCTTGCTTACCAGGCAAAGTGAGTGGGCCACTGTGTGGCCCACCGTGCTGCACGTCTCATCCCTCAGTCCAGTCACTGTTTGCCTCGTCACAGACTGCAAGCCCTGACGACACGTGCTATGTGTAGTCTCCTAACCTACTAGTTGTAAATGACTGCACAAATTACCTAGCTACTTTGTACTTTTGTTTCTCAACAGGAAAACTACTCCTCCGGTCACATTGCCTTGTGCACTATAAATTAAAAGGATGGAGATAATAGTCACCATGGTGATGGGTATAAAAAGATTTTACTTGAAGATTACAACAGAAAAAGGATAACTGCTAAGTGAGGACTCAAAGCTAAAGTGGTTGAACCAGAGCAACTTTGTTTATATTCTCCTAGTTCCCAGTTTTTCATGTTTTGTTCACAAATTTCTCAGTAACTGTAAGATAAATAAACAAAAGCTAATCTGGACCTTGTACAGGCTTCATGAAGCTCACCTGGGTAAATGCCAGTGACGAGGCATTGCTTCATTCAGGAAGCATTCTCTGAAGAGGCTGCCATGAATAGTGAGCTTGTGCCATTGCTTCTAGTAAAGGAATAAACGGTCATTCCTGAGGCTGCAGACTGTGGCCTACAAACTCTAAAGGTTAGCAATAGTGTTTTTTATGTTCCCTGAGATCCTCTAATTCCTCTACACCTTGATCTGCTATGGTCTTTACATAAGTGGATTACAACTGTGAGGTGGTAAAACTATTATTTGCACTTCAGCAGCTGTAGGTCCTTAGGAGGATTATTGTCACTTTCATCTTATGGTTTGATTTTTGTGAGTGTCTTTATTTGCACAGTTGTAGCTACTTTAATGACCTGAACTGATTCAAAACATTTACCTTACATGGACATTTTGACTTTGGGAAAGAGACAGAAGTTTCTCAGTGCATATCTGATAAATAAAATGAATGAGGACATGTCATGTTTTTAGGAGCTTGCCTTACCTTTGGATGACAGCATTTATCACATTTTGTAAAAATAAAAGGCTCAAAAAAGATTACCAGAACCTCTTCTGAAAGAATGATGGAATAAGAATGTTCAGAGCAAGTAATGGAGGTGAATTAATGGCAGCAGAGGGTCTTACTCCAGTGATTTTCAAAATTTAAATAAACACTAATTTTCTATCACTTCTTGTAGAGAAGGATACAGATAATACAACTGACTCATAAAAATCACATCACATTTCTAGCAGAGCGATGTCACTATTACACTGGGCTTACTCTAACTACAATGATTCTAGCTTCCTTTCAGTGTGAAAGAAACAGATACAGCAACAACAGCACCATAACGTACCCTTAGTTACGTGATATATCTTTTTCTAGGACAGAACAGAGACACCCAAAGAGATTCTTGCAATATCAACTTATCAATCACTCAGCAAGTCTTTAATGAAGGACCTACCACATCTGTTGGCTCAGGCCCCCAAACACTGGCTTTTTGGCCTCCTCAAATAAAACCCATATGTTCTTTACATTCAAAAAAAAAATAGAAAGAAAGGATATCTTAAAAAACAAAAAGTCTTCTCCTGAAGTAGTCTTTGTAAATCAGTAATGATTCTTAAATATTTTTTTGGTCAGTTTAAAAATATGTTGTGTTCTCTAGGTTTTAATGAAGGTCAATGTACTTTCTGAACTATGAAGAATTGCTTCTTGATGACATTTTCCCATAAATAATAGCTGAAGTATCATGTTATATTGTTATACAATCTGAAGTAATATTTTGCTAGAAAAATGGTCAAATGATACTACATGACACTGAAAGGTTACAATCACTTGGATCTTGAGTCCTGAATGCCATTGACACCAAAGTTCCTTACCTGAGAAAGACAGCAGATAGATGAAGTGCTTAAGAGAAGAGAACTTACTTCTATTAGTTCAGTATGCTCTAGAACTATCCTTAGTTTTCTACACTTAAAGATTTAATTTTGCCAGTACACTGAAACAGTATCTGTCTACCTGAGAGTGAGTCACATAAGCTCAGCTCATGGTGTAGTTAAATAAGATAGACTATTATTTCTCTCACATACATAAAATCAGTCTAGAAATGAGGAGTAGGCAGGTACAGTAGTTATACTGCTGTTACCATAAACCCAAACTCTCTCTAGTCCACCATTGATTTCCATTGTTAAGGTTGCCTCATTATTCAGAATGGAAGCCAGGACTGCAATAACAGTAATGTTCACATTTCATGAAGAAATACAGAAGAAGGTGTGGAGAAAATAAAGGGATGTTGTAGTTGTATGTTTGCTTTTTAAGAAGAATACAGAAGGCCTACCTCATAAACACTGTTTTCAAATCTCAAATAGATGGAAAGCTGGACTGGATACATAATGTTCTATGTATTCCATAGGGAAAATTTTGAAGTCCTTTTTGTAAGACAAAAGTGGGGAGTGGAGATTATTTGATAAGTAACTTTTTTCCCACAGATATACAAATCAGAATGATGCATTAGTAATTTACAAGAAGAAAAAGATCTCTGTGTTCTATTGAGGAATAGCAGGAATTAGAGTTGGGGTCAAATCAATCTATTCAGGGGGAATTATCTTAGGGATACAGATGGACAGAGCAGGTAACCACAGCTAGGAAAGTAAGACAAAGCACAAGACAAATCCAACAAGTCAGGACAAATGAAGAATGGAATATCAGTATAAATTCATAGCAAGGAAGCAGAAGCCAGAGAAGCAAACTGAATCAAAACTAAAAGCCTACAAAAGACATTCTTTTGCAGAGCCAAAAATAATTCTATGATAAGAAGTTTTCTCAGCCTCAACACTACTGATATTTCAGACTAAATAATCCTTTGTTGCAGAGGCTTTCTCGTCCTGTGGTACATTTAGCAGCATCCTTAACCACCTACCCATTGTTAAGTGTACTCTCTCCAGTCACTGTAATCAAAAACATTTCCAGATACTGTTTAATATTCCTTGACCTTAATGGAGCAAAATTGCCCCCTGTTGTGAACCACACTGACAGAAGCTTTGTTAATGTTCCAGCAGGTTTTGTACTTTAAACTCTGAAAATCTCAAAAAAGCACTGGAAACTTCTAAGTAAAATGATAAAAACTTATAGTCCCAAAAGATTGAATCATTTTGCCTTGAGAGGTGCTGCTTATATTTCCTGTCTCTTGTCTCAAGTGATATGATCAAAAGGACTGCTTGTAACATGGAGGAGTTGGGAGCAACTGAGAGATTATTATCTTGAAGGGGTCGGTAAAGTGATGTAGGCACATGTTTCGGAATTGCAGGCAGTGGTTAGAGGTAAATAATGAGATAAATGTACAGCAATATGACTACAACTTTAAAGCATAGTGTTACACTTTTAAAAATTCAAGGAAAATCTACAGAATAATATCTCTATCAATTTAAATTCCAGGCCTGAGATTTAGCTCCTTCATTCTTGCACCTGCCTTGCAAGTGCAAGGGCCTGGATTCAATGCCCAGTAACCACATACAAGAGTGCTGGGTGGGGAGACTCACACCCACCAGCAGTCAATATCACATACCACAATGTTGGGTATGGTGACTCACACCTCTAATCCCAGCACCTGGGAGGCAGAGGCAGGAAGATTGCTGTGCATTCAAAGGTGAACTCAGGTCCAGCCTGAATCACAATAGTGAGACACTGTCTCAAACATAAATAAATAAAATTAAAATTTTAAAAATAAATTTAAATTCCAATTCACATGAAAAAATAAAACCTATACATTTTACAAGGCTGAAGACATTTTGAAGGGCACTGATCAAGCATGCTAGTCTATGTACTACATAGAAGAACAGGCTGAGATTGGGCATGAGAGATAGAGAAATTTAAGAATGAAGTCTTACGTAGTATAATGTGTTGAGTTGCTATGAATTGAAGAGTGAAATCATAAGCACTTGCTGTGAAGTCACAGAGATGAGCAAGAGATAAAGATACTGGAGATTCACATTTGTGTCTGAGATATTGTTAATAGGTTTATCACATATTTAATATGTATGATAAACAAATGAGAATCTTCAAATTAACACAGAGAATAAATTTCACAACACTGACTTTTACACCCACAACAGGTAACATCCTACGTGATCATTAGAGCTGTCCTGTTTACCAATTGCCTAGTTTTCAGGAAAGAGAATAAACTACCACCTCTTTAAGTCTCAGTTAGTTATAATTTTTTGCTATCTTCAGCTGAATCTGTTCCTAACCAACATAGCCCCACAATAACAAAAAGATTAGAAATCATAACAATTCCTTAAATGAATCTAATTTGTGAGCTTCTTGAGGTCCAAATTAGTTCCTATTCCCACCATACAGCACGATACCCATGCCTCTTTGGAATTCAATGTGCATTCTGACCCTGAAAATTTTATAGTGAATATCTAAGTCCCACATGTTGTTGGGAGTTGCACTTTTCTGCTCAAGTCTTTCCATTTAATTTGTTTCTAAATTGAATGAAAGCCTGACAGGCTTAACTCCCAAGAGATGAGCTTTTGTCACCAACTGTTGACTATGTCCCAAAATATCCATTTTCAATCTCAGGATCAGATCTTATTCCAGTATTACTGCAAGGCTGATTTAAACTGTATACAATTATCTAGCCTTTAAAAAATGGAATTGCCTTCTTATAACAGAAACGATGCTCCTGCTATTGAATATCAGTGAAATAACCAGGCAGATGACAAGCAGTCTGTCCCAAGATAGGGCTTTGCCTAAGAAATTACTGCACATAAATGAGCAACCCCTGTCTCTAGACAGGCCAAATCGCAGAAATCAAAGAATTCTTAAGGGCTAAAATAAAAGTATTGAATGTTGGCTTATTACGGTAATCACAGCAAAGAACATGTCAAAAGTTTTTTTTTTTTTTTAAGTTTTGTTACCTCCACAATTTATACTCAATCTATTTTTCATTCTTCTATTAAAAAGCAGCTTTTTATTACAGTTGGAGAATAAAATCTCCCAGTTTTCTACCCTTAAATCTCTACATGTCATTAAGATAAAACAAGTTCAGTCCGAAGCAAAAGTGCCTGGCTAGTTTTATATTTTACAGGGAAAATTTGAAATTTGAGTAAAGCAATCATGTGGGTAAAAGCTCTGGAAATGAACACTTTTCCTTTTATGGCAACTCGTTCCAGTCACTGCTCTGTTCTCTGGCAAGTCTAAATGGCAACTTAAACACTTTTGTACTTTGCTCCGATGGCGGCTGAGAGGAGTCATTCAAGGCCATGGATCTAATGCACCAAGTCCTAGTGCTCTTCCCGGAATGAATTACAACCTCTGCAAAACTCAGAGAGAAAGTTACAACCAGTGATGTTGTGCTGGAAGAGAATCCTAACTTTCTTCCACACCACCCCGTCCCCTACCACAGCCACTTGAGGCTGGCAAGTTGGGTCAGCAAAGCCACAAAAGTTTCCCTCTCGGCAGTTCTGCCCCAGGCCTTGGTCAGGCATGAGTCCCAGGCCTTCGTCATTTACATCATGTTTGCTTGTGGTGGGTTTTGTGTGGACACAGACTGGAGGGTGTTGCCTGTAACATTGCTGGCATTGTGGAGTCTCACATAGTAACTGTGACCCGGCTGCAGTAATCAAAGGAAATCACATTTCAGCATTGAGAAGAGAAGAGGAGAGGAAAGACGAAAGTGCCCTAATCCCTGTCTTCTGCACTGTTAGAGAGGCAGCACTCAGCTGGGCAGATTACGTTTCAACCCTGCTCTACCACTACTCTCTGCACAATGAAAAATAAGTTATTGCTGTCTTCATGCTCTACTGTCCTCATGTACATTTGAGAATAAAATAACCAGTGAAGCATATTATGAAGTCTAAAGGAATTAAAGCTTATAAAACAGTCGGAACAATGGTTCACACATGATAAGAACTACATAAATGTTTGTTAACAACAATTTCTGTTTATAACCAATAAAGGATACAATGAAGTTTCAGTTTCCTGTATAAAAATATACCTTTCAAGTATGGCTTCTCACAAGATCTTTGTCCTACTTCTAATTTCCAATGTAAAATTTATCTCTTAAAAGTAAGAATCAGCTAAACTAATTCAGCTGATTCATACAGCGCCATCAAGAAACAATGCAAAAGGCCATTCATTGTAGAGTGTGGCACAGCATGCTAATAATAGAGGGAATAAGAAATATGTTGTGATCTTAGGCAGGTTGCTTAACATCTCTGGGGGATATTTTCCCATATATAATTATCTCAGAAGCATCTCCTCTCTTTATCAGCCTATGTACATTAAATGAGTTATAATAAAAAGACCGAATATACCAAACTAAACAGGAAATATAGAGGGAAGGCAATTTTGTTAGTTGTCATCATTAATGCATGTTGTCTTACCTTGCATTACTGTCCTTTATTGACTAATTCAAAGTGCTAAGGCTTGCATACAAGTTGGACCTCTACAAAGTATAAATCAATAGAATTTAAACTAAAAAGTATTTTCAAATTTTAGTTATAGAATTTTTAATAAAGATATTAGCAAGTAGAAATTATTTTTTATTATCAATGATGTGAGGAAGAGCTCTGGCCCACCGCAAACTTCTCACTGAGGGAATCTCATGTGTGAAGGGCCTCACACAGGCTCAACTACCAGCTTACTTCCCCTGTTCAAGCTTCTCCCATCGTGACCATATATGCTAGCCATTTCCTTTCACACATGAGAAGAGCTAAAATTTCTCATTCACCTAAGCAATTCTACTTAAGGTGTCTCTGTTATGGTAGCTTAGAACGACTCCAATTCAAACTAGAAATACTCACTCATTGATCTTTTCCCTAGAAGGATGGTTACTTCAGGGAACTGTGTTAAGACAGAAAGAGGAAAAGTAAAGCATTTCAAAGGAAAATATTAGAAAGAATTCATGGATTCTCTGTTTCAAATAGTATTTGATAAATAAAACCTTTTCCATCTCCAGCCACTGGATTAGAGTGCAATTCCAATTCAGTGATATAGTGAAAAGAGGTCATAAAATATTAATAGTGCCACTGGATTAGAATGGAATTCCAATTAAGTGATATAGTGAAAAAGAAGTAACAAAATATTGATGGTTTAGGCTCTATGTGAATTCAAATGATGGTGCCTGGTATCTTGCCACCCACTCCAACTCCACTCCTTGGCTAAGAAAGGTATAGAATAGACATAACACTACTATGTTTGCAGAATCCCCAAGCAGTAGAACAAGGATTCTCTTCCAGGTAAGGCCCTAAGGAGGAACCAAGTCCTTGGAGAGGAAGTGCGCGCACTGCGTACCTGTGTGCACGGGGGATTAGAGTATCTGACAATAGACTCCATGCTTCCATCATGAATTGAGAACAACAATCTGCTATATCCCAGAGGGACAAAGAGAAAATAGAAGGAACCAATGACCTAAAGGGGTCCTACGAAGCAAAATAAAGATTGACAGAGCAGTAACCTGTATTAGCTGACCCCTTAGGAGAGATTTGTGAACAGCTCAGGCAAAAGTGGCAGTAGACAACCAGAACATCTAATATAGATTTACTGACATGAGATAAATCCCTATAACTTACACAAAGCCATGATGGGTTGAGATGACCCTGAACTGACCATCATGCCATTTCCAACACATTATAACAGGGCACTTTAGACTTTGTCTAAAATTAATTGGGCAAAAAGGTAGAGTTTTCATTTACAGACTTCTCACTACTATTTAACATTTGTTTCTAAGAGAGAGCACAGAAAGTACATAAGCAGAATCTGTCAATAGGAATTACCAACACTTTCAGATAGAGTTCTTAAAGATGTCTCAAAACACCATTTATGCTTGTCATCACAAAAGTATAGGAATTATTCAACTACTTCTCCATCTCTTTTTAAAATATTTTCAATAGATCAGTCAATTATTCTTACACAATTGGATTTTTACTATCATAAATAGATTTTTTGATCTGTATCAAATATTTGAAAGTTAATCAATAAATTTCCTTTTCACTTCTGTGTATTTTATGCTATGGGTTTTAAGAGCTTATTCTTCAAAAGGGACCCTGAACATTTTCAGATTTCCATGGTACCTTTACTTTTCTAGAATGATGGATGTTCAAAGGGAGGGAAAAAAAGAAGAAAGGAAGGGAGGGAGGAAAGAGAAGGAAAGGACAAAGGTGAAAGGATAAAAAGCAGTTGATTTATGCCCCAGAGATTTTGGACTGAAATGTGTACCTCTATAATTGCTTTTCAAGAGAAAATGAACTAATTATCTAAGTAAATAAAGATGTAAGTTATAGAAATTTCTTCTCTTCAAAGACAGAATTTTTTTCTAAAAAGGCAAAATAACTATACTAGTAGTCCTAAGTGCATGTGTGAATCATGTGGAGAGGCTATTACTAATATTGACTCAAAGTTTGATCCCTGAGGTTTTTGTGTCCTGATCCTCTGCCCAAAACTTTATGATGTCCTAAGTCAAAGGTGGCTGAATCTAGAATGTGTGCTGGGATGAAGGTCATAATATTACTAAATTAGTATACTGATTGGGTTAGCACCACCCTGTCCCTGTAATCTAGATAGAGTACAAAAGGACAGAAAGAAGGTGCTCAGGTCTCTCTTGCTCTGCTGCCTTCCATCCTCCATGAACTGTTTCTCCTTTGCATTACTTGTCCGCCATGCCATCCTTCCTTGGAGCCAACTGTCTATGGACTGAGACTTCTACAAAATGTGGAATAAACCCTTCTCCTTTTAACTTTGGATGTTAGGTAGTTGTCTCAGCAATGAGAAAAAAGTAACTAAGACACTGAGTTCCTGATTGGAATTCAGTGTTGCTGGAAGTCCGAGGACCACATGTTTACAACTGCTGTTAAGAGTCCCAGCTGAACCAACAAACACCCAAATATGTTTTCAGCAGTTGGACTTACCCACAGTAAAATGGAGCACAGGTAGTAGAAATCTTTCAAATCCTTTAAGAAAATAGGCTTATGTATTACCTTTCAATCAGATTTACCTATAAAATGCTTTTCCCAGGAAATACTCTTATCTATATTTATTTTTAAAGTTTTCTATGGAATATGAATATTATTTAAATCTCTGTAGTATTTTCTTGCTTACACATGCTTATAATAAATATGACAAAGAAATGTCATTGAGTCATCTCTCTAAACTTCCAGATTATTAATTATAAAAGCTTAAACTGATGGGATTTTCTTTAACCACTTTTACCTCATTTACACTATTACTTATGGTAAATAAAATTGTTTAGTGTTTTAAAAAGTCTTTGCCATCTTAGTCCATGTTAAAACTTGGCACTTTGCAAATGTGAATTTCCCATCTGACCACTTATTTTACACAATTTATAAGCTGTTAATAGATATGACTTTTTGAAGTGAGGTACTTTAACCAATAGCAGCAGCTGCAATAACACCACCAGAAAAAAATCTAATTAGAAATGCAAATAAATTTCTAGTCCAGAATTTGTTGCTGCTGCTTACTGGAATTCAAGTCACCAACCTGCGCTGTTCTCCTTTTCTTTTACGTTTTCTGAACAACTAGCTATGCTACTTCATATCATTGTAACTCTGTTTCTCCTATCGGTCTTCTCTGTTCCTACACCCCCGTCCAATTCCATATCAACTTTCACCCATGTGATGTCTCTGTCTTTATTTAAACTTGTTCTTTACACATTCTCCCTCTGTAGAAATGCTGAAGTTTTCCTCCTACATGTTAGCTTATTCATGAATTTTCAAGTTAAATTCCTTCAGACATGTGCAGGACAAAATCCAAATGCCCTAACTTCTTGTCCTGAGAGTCCTTTAGTTTGTGGCCATCCACCCCACCTCAATGCTTTGGTATGGACTATCCCTCTCCCCATTTCAATGCTTTTTTGTGTGCGCTGTTCCTGCTGCTTGGAATAAAGTACTTAAGCCAGAAATTTTGATATACAAAATAAAATTGCTCTCATGGATTCACTAACAGAGTTTCTTCTCCTTCATCTTTTCTCCAACTACTGGCCATCAATGCATGTGTACATTGTAGCAGAAATAAAATCATCTTTAAATATGATGATATCTCTCTTCTCTGGTCAGCATCCCATAGTCAGCTGTAGCAGTCAGTTTGACTGCTCTTTGTTCTCCATGCACTCTGCAGGAGAGACAGTTAAGGCCTCTAATGTGCTATTATACTCTATCAACAAATATAATATTATTTTTAATGGCAGAGACTGCTTTTAATGGAAGAGATCATCTCAGTAACAAATGACACTGCTGACTGGTAGAAACCTATGGATTAATGAAAGAGTAAATGAATATTAAATAACATATTCTATGGAAAATAGCTTATTCTAATGACTCATTTACAATGTGGGCTTGTACTACATCAGAATGAATGTGGGCTATCTCCTACATTAATTTCCAGATTACAAAGCAGTAGCCAAGGACCAAATTTTCCCTATGAATATATTTCATTTGTCATCATAACGTATAAAATTTTTTTACTTGCCTTTAATTGGGGTATGTATGTCTCTCCAATTGCCTGACACCTGTACCCATTTCGCCTCATGAAAAGTATGTGAATTATGAGTACCCTTATGTGTTTTTCTGGACCCTGATGCATGGCTCCAGTTTCTTGGGCACACTCTTAAATTCTGGTAGTTACTCCCAAGTCTTTCTCTTCACTTTTCACAAGCGTCATTAGATACACATGCACATGCACATTCCAGCCCTCTAAACTCCTGTCTTTGGTACTAGCTGACTTCTGGCTATCAGAGTTGGAAATCTGCTCCTTTTCTAGTTTAATGTCTTTTAATGGCCTCAGTTTGGAATTTTCTTGTCCCCTAAGGTATGTGGGATAATCTTTAGAGTACAAACATACACTATGACCCCCTTAAACTATGTGACCTTGAAACAATCTCTTTCTAAGACTCAGTTTTCTCACCTGCGAATGACAAATCATACTTTTCTTGTATACTTATTGGAAAAAATAAAGAAGAAATTATAATAAGCACCACATAGTTTTGGAAAACTTTCTAAATTATGCCTTCCTCAATTTGGTTAAGGCAAGACACCTCCAATAATATAACGGATAAGAGCTATTTAACAGTGAGTTTTCACTATGTGTTATTCTATTCAAATATATTATCCAGTGAATCCTTATAAAATGATAGCCAAAGCCTAGGAATCAGATGCTATTATTCCCATATCACAGAAAATACAATGAGCACTCAGGGAAGTTAAAATGTCTGACCAATAAAATAAGTGCTATACACCAGAAAATATTGTTTTTTGCTAGAAGCAGTGAACATATTTTTCAAAACTTTAAAAAAAAAAGCAGGAATTGGGAAACGTCAGGATTGAGTCAGTTATTCAACAAGGCAGGAGCAGTCAGTCAGGGTCGACAGCATCTTCTCATCCTTCCTATCTTAGTCAAAGGATATTTGTCTATGTGCAGATACAAAACAGGTAAAAGGAGTGATGATCAAAAGAGAATGACTTTCTCCTTATGAAATCTGAAGAAAGCTATATTATTACTTTCTCAGTCTTCCTATACAGAAAGTGAAGAATTGGGAAATAAATGCTAGATTGGTCAAACATATGCATGACAAGTAAAATTTCAAGAACTGAGATTCTAAAGCAAATTGACTTCAAAGGTCACAACTTCTCATGCCCCTATACCTTTAGGACTGTAGTGGCCAGTCTTACCTTTCCCTTTCTTTTTCCTTCCATCTGGAATGAGTCTAATCATCTGGAAGTGAACCATCCATATTGACCATATACGCTCTAGTGTGAAGGAAAAGACTGTCACAATTCATAATTATCATAACTTGCCAGAAGGAGGTGGGTGCAATGGAAATGTTGTCAGACAAGGAATGTAGTGTACAAGTAAGAAATACATACCAAGATTTCTAGCACCATTTTGAAATCTTTCAAAGAAAACATAATTTCCATCTTTAGTGACCTAAGATAAAATGGCATGTTATAAAAAATTAAACTATGCAACAGCAATATTTACTCTTTAAGAAATGTTTCCCTTTAATATAAAAAATATGAGTAAGATTATGAGTCAGGAGTTATCAAATTTTCCAAAAAACTTGAGATACATTTAAATTGGGAAGTGGCATATTATATACTTTTAAAAGATCCATTTTTCATTTTGTTCATAAATTCATGTAACCTAGGTAATATTTCCACTACATCTTTCAACCAAATATACATTCAACATTTTTAATTTCAAGCCAGAATCTTTCTTGTAAAAGTTTCTTTGATTGAAGACTAGAATTGCATCTCAATTTACTTTCTTAATTCAATGATAATTACAAAATGTAAATATTGAAGATAATTTTAACCAAATTTTAAAGAATAAATACTTGAATATTAAATTGATTTCACTGTTAAAATTCAATTTAGATCTAAGTTTTATTCCAAAGTCATATTACTTTTTATTCAGTTTGTTAAGTGATTACTACATTTGCAATGCATATCTAAAAATTACTGATGAAGTTAGTTACCCAGGACATAAGGAAACTCTCTCTTTTAGTGTAAAAATCACCAGGATTAAGGATACTTGTTGTCACTGATGGAGTAATTTTTCCAATTTAATGCCCTGTGTTTTATCAAATATCTTCTCTTTAGTATCAATATAGAAGAATAAGTAGGTTATAAATATTGTGTTCATATTTATCCTCTAAACAACACTGAAACAACAGTATCTTCAGAGATGCTTAATCTCATTAACAAAATAAAAATCTTCAAGTAGCTGATAGAAAATTTGTGAGTGGTTACAACATACAGTATACTGAATGCTATGCATTATTATTGACTTTTGAACTAGCTTTTCACTAGTTTTAGTCAGCATTCGTTACTACATCTACCTGTTGGCAACAGAAAGCCAACTAAGGGTAGCTTTATCATATGAGTCTTCCATTTCATACAGCAAGAAGTTGAAGAAAGGCAGCCTAGAGAGAAGTGGCCCTCAGTATCCAACTAATACCAGGAGGACCTAACTCTACACACTAAGCTGGAACAGGCTTATGGTTACAAAATGACTGCTCCACTCCCAGGCAATCAGACCCACTGGAAGAGGAAAGGACTGACCACTAGCCCACTACCACTAGTACATTATGTATAAGTACATTATGAATACATATGATAATTGCATTCAACATTAAGAGTTTGTACCAGAATATGACATGACTTGATTCTCATTTTTTCCCTTTTCTCCCCACCTTGACTTCCCCCACCCTCTGTATACATAACACAACGTCTAAACCATCAATTTTCAGTGAAAAACTAGAGCTTATGATGCCAAACGGCTTGTCCCGGCTAGTTAAAGTTAGAACAAGTCTCTTAGTTCTTGTCTGATAAATTGGCATTGTGCCCATATCTTTCTGGCATCTAGGTGGCATTCCTCTGGACTGCTAGCAAATCAGCTTTGGGACTGCTCCATAACCAGTACAAGTCTATGAAAGGACTTATCTTTGACTTACAGAGACCTAGACTGTGTAGTGTGGATACCAGGTAGTGCAACATCTTTTCCTGTCATCCTCTTCTTTGTATCCTCCAGAGTGTCTTGCTTATTTAGAAAGAAAAAGGCTAACACAAAAAATTTTGAAGGTTAAGACAGTGGCCTTTTAGCAGTGAAGAGAAGGGTGATGTTTATTGAAGGTGAGGGACTGATGTGAAGGAAAGAGAATGCAGGTCACTCAGAACATGGAGGCTGTTGGCATCTGTTTTTCTCAACATTTTAGATTAAAGCAAGGCATGGAGACAAATGTCCACATCTTACTTGAGATTCTCTTAATATTTAAATAGGAAATGAAGGTCATAATTATTATTGAAATCTTATAAGTAGATCAGTGCTGTAATGACTACCAAGCATTCTATGTAGCTCTTCTTTGAACAAGATGAGTACTGAACTCCTTTTATCGAAATAACTAGATCATTTAACTAAAGCAGATGACATCAGCTGAGAATGGTGTCATGTAGTTTGTCAGAATCCTGTTAGAAACTGAAACACATCCTGTTATATGTGATGGCAGATGGCCCCAGCATGCCTGCATGCCCGGTCAGATGTTATTTATCTATGACCAAAGGAGCAGGTGGTAAGCAGAGACCGCACCATTTCCTCAGAAGCCACTGAGCTCCAGAAAACTATAAATTATCTCAACATGTTAAAATTTCCATCATGTTTATTTTTAATAATTGTTCTTTTTAAGTAAATGGGAAAGTGGAACTCACATTTTCTCTATTTTCCTTATGCATATGAAAGATTCTATAGACTATGTGATTATTCACGTACTCACTAGATGAAAGTAATTTTTAAATAGAACATTAACTCCACATTTAAAGAAAAATTCATTAAACCTGAGTAGTTCATTATCCTGAAATGCATTTGATTATATTTTATAGCATGAACAAGAATACTTCAATATAAAACATTCGACCAAATATTTTACAGATTAAGATGCAGTACAAATATAAATTATGTTAAACTGAAGACCATTTCTTTCTCTGCATCCCTGGAATACTCTTGGATCTGATGAGTCAATACCTTTTCTACTAGGAAGCATCAGTCCACATCGGCATATTTCTGTAAGGCACTTAAAATACCATCTTCATAGATTAAAAATTTTAAATGTATTTTCTACAGTTATTAAAATGCCATGACCAGGCACTATTCAGCATTATCCAAATAGATTTCCTTTCCTATTATTATTTGTATTAGCAAAGGCCTTTTAAAAATGAAATCCCATTTCATTTATCTTTATGTTTATACTTGTCTAGCCTAAAAAGAAGAAAAAAAAAAAAAAAACCTAATCCCTTTACAAATGAAAACCGCCTCCTTGTGTGCCCAACTAATTTGATCTAAATTGTTAACTCTGCAAAAGGTAGGTTCCAAGGGAGAAATCTCATCCCAAGGGCTGGAGGAGTAGCAGGTTTATCTTACTTACGCATCTGCTGCCCTAATTCCTGAGGAGACTGAAATTCTGGACTTACTACTCCCGGCGCTCAGCCAGCAGCAGGCTGTTTTATGCAACAAAATCTATAGGGCCAAAGCATGATAAGCTCAGCTCAGCATTATGTGCCCCCCCCCAAAAAAAAAAACTGGAGAGAGAGAGAGAAAGAAAGAGAGAGCTTTAACCTTTAGGAACAGGAAAGGAGCAGCTGTTTAATATCAGGGAATCCTGCCTGGGGTTAATATTTAAGAGACAGGAGGAATGGAACAATGGGAATACAATACCCTCATTTCACCCAATTTACAAAGGAAAAAAACATTCCAAAGCAAACAGTTGTGAATCCCAAGATGAAGTCTGCTTTTTTCCAATGTGAATGGCCAAAACTTTCTTATTTGTGTGTTTTAGTCTCACTTCTACAGAAATAAATACATGCCTCCTAAAATTTTATACTTGGAACAAAATACTGAATATTCTTATATGAACCCACCCAACGATCTGTTTCTCCAAGTTGTCAGTGGAAAGTCCCCACCCTCATGACGCTCTAGGTCACTTCTCCACCTCCACATGATGCAGCATTACATGCAGGGTCCAGCAAGCAGAAGCTGACAGGGAGTTTAAACATCAACACAACTTTGGTCCGTGGGAGAATTAGTTCCTTCCACTCTTCCTCCACAAACTTAGTTCAGAGCAGAAACAATTAGAAAGTGTCATTGTCAGGTGGCAGGAGAAAGATTTCATTATTTGCTTTCTAATTTCAATTGAATCGAAGGAGGACACATGAGGGCATTGCTAAAATTTTCCCTAAGTCTAGGCCTTGAACGAAGCATCCTAGGCCGGTCTGTTCATGCCTGAAAGTGGCATTACTATTGCAAAACATCTGTCAAAGTAAAGCTGTTCAACAGGTCTATGTTTAAGAGCCTTAAAAAGCTCCATCTGACAGTATTTACAGCATCTACTAAAAATAATCTACACAACCACACAGAGAGCATGCTTGAAGGTGAACAGCTCAAATGTGTCGCCTCCTATCGGCAGGAGAAACAGCTTATCATTGTGGTAGATTAGTTCACCAACTGAACACTTGACTTTGAAGAAACTTGGATATTAAATAAGAAGATATTTGAGGTTGAAGGGAGAGGCAGAGAATGGATAAAAAAGGAATCAAAATATACCATGTAAAGCTACAAATTATAATGAATGTGATCATTATGTAACTCCAAGTACCAATAAAATTTTAAATGAAAAAATGTTTTTAAAAAGGAGAAAAAGAAGATATTTGACATGCTTTAATTATTAATTATCAAAGTGGTGCTCTTTTTCTTCTGAATTTAAATAAGTCAACATTCATTCATGAATTCAGTGTAGTTGCTACTAGAGGACATTGTCTGAGAATCATGTACTCACTCTCACCCATCATGGAGAGCTTATATTTAAGGTTGTTTCAGTGGCAAATAAAAGGAGCATTGTACACCACAGACAGGCACAGTGAGCGCATCCAAGAGTGTAGAATACATTCACATAATAATATATGATCAATGACATTGTAAATATAATGTGATCTGGCTGCACGCAAATGGTTATTAAAGTATCTTCTACTTGCCACTTTTGTAATACTGAACAAGTTTTTAGCTTTCTATTACAGTTTCTTCTTTTGCAAAATGTGAAGAATACCCTATGATACTGTTGTCAAGAGTCAATACACTAACATAGGGATTACACTTGCATACAAATTATGTACCACGTGTCTGGCTCACTGAGAATGTTTCCCAAATCTTACCTCCCATTCTATAAGGTAGGTTTTAAAAATGGACCTGCAAAAATACATCCATATCTTAATTTCTAGAACCTGTATTTGTTACCTTATTTTCTAAGTGTCTTTAATAACATGATTAAGTGAAGGATTCTGAGATGATAAAATGACCCTGGATTATCTGAGTCTTAAATCCAAACATAAGTGTCCTTATAAGACATAATTATCATAGACAAATGTTTGATACCCCCTTTTCATACCACAGTTCATAGCTTGAAACCCTAACACCCTCTCCTTCTTGATGATATTTAGGAATTTGGCTTTTGGAACATAATTATGAATGAAAGTGAAGCCCCCATGAATGGGATTATTGCAGTAACTTTAGAAAAATAAACAGAGAGATGATTTCTTTTTGAGGAAAGAATTTGAAGATACCTGTCTGCTAACTAGAAAGAAAGCTCTCACTACACAGTGGACCTGCTATTTCTTTTATCTCAGACTTCCCAAACTAAGGCATACGATGTGTGATAAATTGTCATGTCATCCCCAAAAGGACCAACAGAGATGACAATGATCACGCAAATAGAGAAACAGCCTCAACCCAAAGGGCACCAAGGCCACCAGAGATTGAAAGAGGCAAAGAGCAGACTCTCCCTGAGGGCCTCCACAGACAGCACAGACCTACAACACCTAGATTTTGGTCCAGTGAAACTCATTCAGATTTGGCCTGCAAACTGGGAGAGAATAAATATTTGTTTAAAGCTATGATGTTGTTTCGGTAATTTGTTCAAGAAGTCACAGGAAATTAATGTAGGTCAACACTGACATATCAGGTATCAACTACCAGCCTTTCAAGGCCAATTACAATTCCTTTCAACGTCCACAAACACAACCATCTTGTTATGAAATCTATGTTACAAAATATGCTGTGATTGGAAGTCCTGGATGAGTAGTGACTGAGTTTCCTTTTAATTTTTCATCTCTAATTGGAGAAATTCTGGGGCATTTGTGATATCCTACAGCAGTAGGCTAGTAGCAGTAGGATAGTTAGTAGCAGTAAGAAGGCAGCAGAGCTGCAGTATCAACGCCAGCTCTGATGCCCGGGGAAAGACTCATCACTTACTTCTCTGCAGCATTTGCAGTGACGCTCCACACTCCCGGATGGGTGAGACAAGGCCACGTATCCTAAGTGGAAGCATTTATATTTTCTGCTAAGTTGGTGGGTTTCAGTGGTACATGAATGCTGAGTTAAATAGCATCATGACCTTTGCAATTTCCTATAAATCCTAGTGACACCAAATAAAATGTTTGTGTTAGGGCTTTAACACTACTTAGACACCAATCCCTTTTTATGCAAATACAGCCAGGCTGCACGCTCAGCCCTTCACAAGTGCAATGGTGATTGATTACATGTTATATTATCATTTTGTTTTGAGTATTTATATTGACATTAATTAGCTGTTTATGGTAAAAGCTTCCTTTTTAACTCTACAGTAATCATCCAAATTGACTTCTCAAGCAAATGGACTGAGGAATATATTCAATGTTAGTTACCAAAAACATTGAACTTCAGTGATAAGTGATAAAGTTTTATAAATTTGTATGTTAAATATTCTCCCACTCTTGCTTTATCCATACTTCATAAATTTTCTTTTAACTTTAAAAAATGCCTTGATTTAAAGTCAGTTATTATTTTTTGAAGAATTCAATAAATACCACATGGCCAGAGTGAAAAACATCTTCAAATACTTAGTTTGGTATATTCTGTCCTAAGCAGTTAACAATCACTAGAAAGTCCATGAAAGATTGTGTACAACCTTAAATATCCTAAACAATAAGGTTTATAATATTCAACTTTAACCCCACCTGTGTCTTTGTCCGAGTCTGCTCTCATAGTTCCAGTGGATTCAATTTGAGAATCTCAGAGTGTAATTGAAGAGTCTGCTGACCTGAGAGGCAGCCAGTACTCACACCTGCCGAGAGAGACCCAACAAAGCCTGAACCACATCGTCTGTCCACAGCGCAAACCAGCCCAAATCAAACAGTCCAGATAGTCTTTGCCAAGGACAAGTATACAGAAGTCTTAAGTGACTGTCCTCTCTGACCTTACTCTTCCTTAACCTCCCAGAAACAGAAGAGTAATTTTCTCCCACATTAGCCATCAGAATAAATTGTTTAGGGATGAAGGGAACTGGGTTGTAATGGTCACTTTAGTAAAGAGAAAAAAAGTTGTTTCATAATCTTAAATAATTCAGAAATCATGGAATTATATTTTTTTATAAAACAAAAACACTTACATACAATTGGTTGAGAAATACTTCACTTCAGTTAGCGGAAAGAGATAATAAAGCATCTAGGGATTATTCTTCCCTTTATGATAGCAAGGCTATATTCCTTGTCTTTAATGCATAGAAATATAAATTTACTCCTAGTCTTTTTGTATTTATGCCACATTCAGAGGTGCCAGGTAAAGCATCCCTCTGTTAATTCATCTACAACAGATTCTTTCCACCTGAACCCTACCCGGAAAATAGTAGAGAAAACACCTGAAAGTTTAACCTGAAGCAGTAAAATCACTTCAAAGCTTATCCTTTATCGCACTGGTTGAGGTAACAGTTTCTCATTCTGGTAAAGGCCACCACTCACACAGATCTCCACACCACTCTGCTCCCCAGATTTCTCCTCCCTTCATGGAAGTGTGACAGAGCCTGAGGTGCCCTTGGAGGAATGGACAAAGAAAGTGAGAATGTGCATTTGTGTGTCTTGTGCAGTTCCCCGCCTTACTAACTCCTTGCTTTGCTAGATGTTGTAGGACCCGCTATTGAGTAGTTTCACCCATGACTTCCCCACTTCCTCACTCCGTTAGGGTTCTAGAATTCTCTCCAGCTAATTCTTATTGGTCCTCCACGGGACCATTTTACTCTTGATGGTGGCAACCTCTCAAATAATTGGATCAAACTGTCTGTTTTTAAGGCACTGTTACTGTTGGAGACCTAGGACAAGCTCTTTAACATCCCTGTGCCTTGGACTCCTCGCGTCTCAAACAGGAAAAGGGAGAATGCAAATAGTATCTACTTCTCAGAGCAGCAATGCGGATTAATTAATGGAGAAGAAGTGTTATGAGAAGTAACAGGCACACGTAAGTACTCTGTAAGTGTTTATTACTGTTGTTATTGCTGTTCTGGGAATGCGTTTTGCTAAGAGAGTCAGCTTACTTCCACAACTCCCATGGGAACATGTGAGCGAGCCTAGATTCTATTGCGATCACACACCAGGGAAAGGATCAGACATGCAAACTCAGATTTTTAGGAAATTTCATGAGCTCCTCAGCTTAGTAGGGCAATAACCTATCCAGCAGGTTTCTCATAGAATCTCAAAATGAATTCAAAAGAAAACTTTGCTTATATTATTCCCTTCCATTTTCTAATGGGCCAAAGCCAGCAGAAGAGGATGGAGCTGTCTGTCTTGCCCTGTATCTCTCACCCCTCACTCTCTTCCTCTCTTAATCCTCTCAAAGCTGCTTTGATGAGGTTTCTCTTCTCATTCTTATTAGTTTCATATTTTCTTTCCCTTCTAGTGTTTTTGTTTGTCTGTTTTGCTGTCCCACTACAGTGGGTAGAGAAGAACTTATTAACTTATTATCAAAGAGTCCCAAATCAAGAAACATTAGAAACTATCATGTTCATTGTTTTACTTTATAACACTCCCCTCCTTCTTCAGATAAACCCCCAGCCAAAGCCAGCTCAGTGCTCAGTGATGGAAGGAAAACAGTGAAATAAATTATATTTCACTGGCAGCTAAATTCAGAGAAGCAGGGCCAGGGATGTAGGTCAGCGGTGCCATGTCTTGCTTTGAAAGCACGAGGCCCTGAGTTTGATCCCTGGTTTTCCTCCTAAAAAGAAATTTAGGGGAAATACCAGGAATCTGGTTACTTCAGCTAAAGGAAATAATTTCCTGAAGCAAAACATCTTAAACCCGTCAGCAATGGGGTTGGGTGAAGAGGCAACATTTTCACTAGAAATAAAGTTCTCATTCAAAATAACTATAAACTAAGCTTTTCTGAGAAAATTGGCCATAAGTAGATCTTTCAAAACTATAATGAACAAAACAGGAAACACAGCCCCTTAATGAGAAACAGCCTTGAGTCAGGGTCCTGACAGACATTCTCTGTAGGAAATGCCCATTGACCGAGCTCATGATCGATATGCATTTTCCTAAAGTGATGCAAAACAAAGCCTTTTTTAAAAAGAAAGCCCCTTAGTTCCTCACAGAGGCCTCCCAGAATCTGTCAGGGTAGACTGCTGCACATACGGACAAGCTCAAGACAGTCCCATTCAACGTTCTGCCAGTGTCATGGCGCAAACACTGCTGTTCTTATACAAGAAAGTGCTTTGGGGTGTCCCCAGGCTACTCAGTTAAAGCCAAGAATATTCTAGCAAATATACCATGCATAAATCTAAAAATATAGACATCTCCAAAATGAATAACTATAACTCTCTGTAAGAACACCTGTCAACAAACAGCAGGTCTTCTAATAGACATCACAGATGATGCTCCAAGAATAAAATGCTCTGTCTCTTCTATTAACTGCAGCCGCAGTACATTATTTTATATTTTGGAGGCTCTGTGTGTGTGCCTATGCACATGATGAAAAAGTTAAATAGCCTCAGAGTCAGGGAGAAAACTTTCCCATTTCTGTTTACAAGATCATTTCTTAGCTGCAATTTCATGAAAGTTGGAGGCTTAATTCTTTAACGTTCGAGATGTTTTCTATATGGAAATGGTTCATAACAATTTAATAGAAAAAGAGCTCCCAGGCATGTAGAAGTTTCTTCATTAAAGGAAAATTATCACTGAATTTGTATCATTGTAACTTTATAAGCAATAGTAATGGTTGCCTCAAATGTACAAGAACAGTAAAGTTCCATATGGCTTGAATTTATGAATTAATTAACAGCTCTTTGAAAAATAATGGTATCATAGGATTTCAGACCTGGATGAGTTGCAGCACATCATTTCACTCATCCTGTCTGATTTCTTCCTTACAACTATCCCTATACCTCTACCAACACGCATTCTATAAATGAGGCAACTGATTCCAAGAAAAATAAAATTCCTTTAAGTTACATTTTTGTAGTAAGTGGAAGTCAATACTTATTGAAGGACAAAAAAGACAAAAGAAGTCCTAGTACAAGCGACAAACTAGACCAAAAAGATGTATCATATATGATGAAGAACCTAATATTATAAATATATAAATAAATCTCTACTGATCAATAAGTTTATTAAACATATGGATTAAAAGGAAAACAAGAAAAGTATATTAATTTGCAATTTTAAAAAATTCTATAGGAATTATTGATATTCAATACTACTAGAAAGCAGAGAAATGTAAGTTGAGACAAAAAGTTCCATGTTCATCTATCCACTTGATAAAGATTTTATTAAAAAGTTAATATTCCATATTGGAATGAAGGAAAAGGATCATTTTATACACATGTGAAATCAACAAAAAGGCATGACTTTCTTGATATGATTTATCAAAATGTCAAAAGCTTCAAATTGTTTACATGTTGCAGAAGAAATCAGTGTAAAGTTCCAACCGTTGAAAATAGGTAAAGATTGGGGCTGGGGATTCAGCTCAATGGTTCTGGCACCTCTCTTGCAAGTACAAGGTCCCTAGTTTTAGCCCAGGAACCACATACAACAATGCTGGGTGTGGAGACTCAAGCCCACCAGCAATCAGTACTACATACCACAGTGCCAGGTGTGATGGCTCACACCTGTAATCCCAGCACTCAGGAAGCAGAGGCAGGAGGATTGCTGTGAGTTCCAAGCTCACCTGGGCTACATAGTGAACTCAAGGTCAGCCTAAACTACACCTATCTCAAAAAAAAAAAAAAAAAGAAAAGAAAATAGATAAAGATATGCTGCTACGGTATATTTACTAAATTAAATTTCATTACCAAATAATAATGAGATATATACCAAAATAAAATATATTCTAAAGTCATAAAATGCTTATAAAGATATAAAATGATAGAAAAAGCCACAGTATGATTTAATGAATTAATATATACATATATATACAAAATAACCAAAATATGAGACAGTAGCATTATGAATAAGCTTTTTTATTACTTTGCACATTTTATAAATCATCACCAGTGAAATAGAAACTAAACAATATAAATGACAATAAAGCGTCCATCAGGACAAATCTGTTTCATTTGCCACTATGGAGGAGGAAAGGCCTAGCTGCTAGGAGGCTTGACCTTCATTAGGGCAAAATTCTTGACACCCACGGCATAAAGGATGCCAGGTTTACCTTGGCTCATCATTTCAGTTGGCAAAGTCCATGCTGCCAGGCTTGAAGGCAGATGTAAGGCCTGATGTAAGGGCCCAACAAAGGAAGCCACTCAGACCCTGGCAGCCAGGATGAAGAGAAAAGGGAGGAGCTAGGAACAAGAATATGTCCACACTTTTGACTCATCATGCCCCTCAGATGCTACCTCTGTCCAAGCCCCACCCTACAGCATGTTTAGCTATGATAGCACCTGAGTCTATTCAACTCCAAAAAGCACCACCTCTGAATACACAAAATTTTTGAGGGACATTTTAGATCTAAACTATAACCAAGCCCTGCTGGGATATCACTCTATAGCTCAAACCTGAACCTCCACAGCTACATTCTCCATTGAAATCTGCTTTTGTAAGAATAAAACAAATGGCAAAATTAAAATAAACAATCAAACAAAATTAACAGGAAATTATCTTAATACTCCATTTAACCATTTAATTGGTTGGGTACTTGGCCCAGTATCCCTTTAAATCACCTTGAAACTTCCACTTTTGGAACAGGGTCACTGATTTAAATATCTGTAGCACCTGATTAATTAGTAATCAGGACAGAGTTGATAGTTTTTTATGCTTCAGAGCTTGTGATTATCATTTTTGAAACAAAGTTCAACTTCTGGTAGGCAGAGACATACTGCTGTCACCATCATCGCATCGCACTCCAATTTAATAAAGATTCTGTTTGGAAAGAATCTTTGGGAAGATTTTATCCACAGCAGCCTCTTCCTACAGTCATTTGTTTCTGTCATTGGCTCCCTCTATTTATAGGTGGTAAAATCAACCATTTGATGAAATCAAATAGCTTGTGACACAATACATGTATTTCAGAGAGATATTAAATATTTTTAAAGCAGTCATGATTACAAAAAGGAGAAGGGAAATTTTAAAAGATAAATGTGTTGTAAGAAAGATTTCCAGAATAGCATAGAAATCTTAGAAAAGCTGGCCTTCCTCTTTTAAATGTTATTTTTATGCCTACAGTGAAACCTGTGTAAAAAATTGTCCAAAGCCAGGGTTTGTATATGGCTGATTAATTTATTTGGAAAACAACTGTAACAAGTCAATTGTGTCCATATTTGGAGGAGAAGTGATCAAGCTACCCAAGTACAAATCCATGTGTTCACTTTCAAGGCTACCAGATAAATAAATAAATAAATAAATAAATAAATAAATAAATAAGTTACCTTAAAATTCTTATAAATGAAAAAAATGGTCAAAGCTGATACAGCCTTACATTCATGAAAAAATAAACACCAGGAGGGGGGCAGAGGGACTGGTGAGGCACAGGTGGCCCTTGACTCTTGGTGAACCTCTGAGAAGAACTGCTCTCCTCATGACAATGCCAAACCTTTTCTTTTGTGATCTATGGACTTTTTATGTTAGATTCATAGGATTTGGAAGCCAATCTTAAGCAACATTTTTGGAGTCAGCAGAAGTCTGCAATCCGAAAGATCCTTTACAAGGCTCTGAATTCATAAACTGAGGAAATAGCTGCTTCTTGTTTCTTCAGTTACTGGTGTCATGGACAGAGAAAAGGAAGACAGAATAATGAAAAAGTGATGTTCTGAATCTCAGAGACAGCATCTCACAGGGATGCAGGGTAATGTGGCAGTGGCACTAGAGCTATCAGAGAACACCAAGAGCATGCCAATGTTATAATGACCCTTTGCCCTAAATAGGAGCAGTAGACTAAGAAAGGATAAAATATGCAGGCTATCTTGGCAAAATATTAACAATGACAACACTGAAAATGCTAGGAAGACTGATATAAAGGAGAGAAGAAGTCCAGGTATCTGGGCATTTGGAACATCAGGCATATATTGAGTTGGTCAACTCAGTTGTTGAGTACAGCTAGTACGTCCATCCTGGAAGCTAGTGCTTCCATCCCAAGTGTCCCTGTGAATGAGCCACATGATTATTTCTGGTCACTAAAGTCATGAGCTCAAATAAATTATGTCACTCACCATCTGGAACACTTAATAGCCAGGAAGCACTCACTTTCTTTGATTCCTTCTAGCATGATGGCCAGTCATATCTGAGACAGATGACTGCTCTGTCAACCTGAGTTTCTAAAGATTTCTGACTAAGCCCAATCCCTTATAGACCCACAGTAACCAAACTAAGTGAGAAATCAAGTTGGAATACTAGAAGCTATATACACCACTTGGAGGTTAGTCAGCATAACCCAGTATCCTAAAACACACACACACTCACACACAAATACAGGCTGATGGTAAAACTTTCAAGAAATCACATATAAATTGTACACCAAGAAATTGAAGTAAAAAACTCCAAAAAGTACCAGAACATATAGAAGTGAAGAGTTCAAAAGGGAATATAAGTCAGGATTGAACTAGAGTTTTAAGAAAAAAAATCTGTTGGAGAAAGGAAGGAGTGAATCAAGAGCTACCAACAAACTCAGTAAGTGGAAATTTCCTTATGTTTTATGATTCTTCAAATTAAAAAAAAGGATGATAGAATAATTAATGTTCATATTTAAATGGAAACAAATTTATTTACTTTTGATACATTGTTCTACACATAAAATGTACCATTTCTTTTTGATGCTATTTCATTTTTGCCTGTGAAATTACCAATTAAAAAGCTATAAAATCATGGTTTTATTATTCAGTCAAAATAAACCCTTCTATCTAGTTAATATTTTATACTCACCCATTTCATTTGTTTTAAAAATGGATAAAAACAAATGTATAAATACAAGAATATAAATGTCTGTAATGCATTTCATCAAACTTTTCCTTGTTTAAAACAAAAATCCTCTATAGATTTGAGGGGTGTAATTTATGCTAAATTATACACCTTTAAATTTATAAATATGGGCTGAGGATTCAGCTCAATGGTTCCAGAGCCTGCCTTTCAAGTGCAAGGGCCTGGGTTCGATTCCCAGTGATCACATACAACAGTGCTGGGCATGGAGACTCACGCCCATCAGCAATCAGAAGCACATACCACAGTACCCAGGTGTGATGGTTCACGCTTGTAATCCTAGCACTCAGGAGACGGAGGTAGGAGGATTGCTGTGAGTTCCAGGCTGAGCACAGGGTCAGCCTGAACTACAAAAGCAAGACCCTGTCTCAAAAAAAAAAAAAAAAAAAAATATATATATATATATACATATTTATGTATATATATGTATACATATATATGTATATATATATGTATACATATACATATGTATATATAATATGTTAGTTATGATATCTAAGATACTCTCATTTTATAAATCAGTAAAAGGAGGAACAAAATCATCATGAAACCAATTAAACTGTATTTGGGTCTATATTTTAATACTAAAGTTTCTGTTATACTAGAATTTATTATATTATTCAACTATGATTTAGCGAGCATACGCCATATATCATAGGTTGTGCTTACAGAGGAAAGTATTCTGATGGAAAAGCAACAATAAAAAAGCTAATTAAGGGCCAGGGATTGAGCTCAGTGGTTCTGGCACCTGCCTTGCAAGCACAAGGTCCTGAGTTCGATCCCTGGTAACCACATTCCACAATGCCAGGTGTGGTGACTCACGCCCACCAGCAATCAGTACCGTATACCACAGGGCTGGGCGTGCTGACTCAAGCCTGTAATCCCAGAACTCCAGAGGCAGAAGCAGAAGGATTGCTGGGAGTTCAAGACTTGCCTATGCTACATAGTGAGCTCAGGGCCAGCCTGAACTACAAAGCAAGACCCTGTCTCAAAAAAAAAAAAAAAAAAGGTAATTAAAATACAGTGTTAAGTGCTAGGCTTCAAGAATAGGGAAGTTGCTGTAAGGGCAGCGAGGATCATGAAATATAACCCAAGGGGGCCAAGAGAAGGTGCTGGGGAGACCAGAGTGGGGGATAAAGGCAAGTACTTAATGAAGAAAGCAAAGAAGAGGGTTTTTTT
>PVIR01003630.1:0-86784 GCA_004026965.1 Petromus typicus
TAAGGAAGAGCTGGGTGGATCTCATTTTAATCAAATTCATTCCTCTATTCTTTGTGAGGACTAAGACTAATGAAATGAAGCCACAGGGAGCAACGAAGGTTCAGTTCTTCATGAAGAAGAAGTTTTCAAAGGTCAAAGTTGTCGAAAGATGGAATGCGAGATGATGGCATTCGTCAGTGAAGGTTAGGAAAACAGCGGCTGGAGAGCACTTGGCAGGGCTTGTACTGATTTCAAATTCAGACAGGCTGTAGAGACAATCTGGGAGGATGCTGAAAATAGAGGCTTCAGCATCCAGGCCCAAGAGGATGTCCTGGGCTTTATATTTTTAACAAGCTCCGCAAGTGATTCTCCTGTTCTGGAGAATGCATCAGACACCTTTAAGGAAGTGTTGCAATTCAAGAATCTATAAATTTCTGCCTGAGGTATCGGAAACAGTTTGCAATGGCAGCGAGAAATCCAGACTCCAGTTTGGATTCTGTCTTTAACAAGCTGTGTGATTTTCTGCACAGATTACCTCACGTCTCTGAGACTCGATTTTCCTGTCTGCGGGGATAAGTGAGCCTCGAAGTCATCTTATGGCTCGTATGTGCTAGGAATTTGTGTTCCTGAGAATCCGCTGGAAGAAATTAATCTCCCTGATCTCTGGGAAATTCTCAGGACAGTCAGGTGATGGAGAATCGCCCAGGAAAGACTATCTATGACAGCTGGGCGTGGCTATGCAATCCGACCACTTTCTTGGACTTGGCAGGTGCTCATCCCAGGATATGTCTGTCATACACAGGGCAGGTGGGAAGGGGATAGGGCTGGCAAGCTCAGAGCTGGAAACTCAGAAACCTCACCAGCTCAGTGCCAGCTGTCAGTTTTGTTCCCTGCTTACTGTTCAGAAAGGAGGGTCTTCAAAGGCTGATCTGCAGTCCTGAGTGGGGAATGGGAGGTTGACTGTGACGCCCCTTTCTGAGGATCCCTGCTAGGCTTCCTCAGGAAGGTGAGATGATTTTGCATGGATGGGCATTTCTTATGGATGGAGCTTCTTCCACAAAAGCAGTGAGCCTTGGCTCTGATCTCACCCATTATAGCTCTAGAATTTTTCACTTTTTGAAGGAAAGACTGTTTCAATGTCTACTTCTAGTTAGTTATCTTCTAAATATATCCACCCCCTATCTCAATACCTTTCATCCATGGGCTGGCCATCCTATACCCAATGTGGCCTACTCACAGGTAGACTGACGGGCATCCTTTCATCGTCATTATCCCAGAAGTACCTATGACTCTATCTGTAAGTTCTTAATGCGGAGTGAAGATGTTTTCCTTTACATGTCAATAGAGAAATTTCAAACTCAAAATCCTAGAACAATGGTGGTAAGCCCAGGGTGTATGCTGCAGTGGGCTGTTTGTATCACTGGAAACTAAAAGGTTCGCCATCACTGACCTAGCAGGTAGGGTTGAGTGGGTTAATATATATATATTGCTAGGCAGAGGATGAACTAAGATATAGCAGAGCTGTAAAACTCACAGTCCCAGTCGAGTCCTCCCACGTCCTCTGCCACTTAGTTCTAGATGACTTTCAAATCCACACTTTTACAGACATCAGTCTGTCTCATAACTGTCCTGTCGTGGATGGTGCCACTTAAAATTTAGTCCCTTTGAAATTTAAAAATAGTTCCTTTAAAATCTCTGACTCAGCAGGCCTGAGACTGATCTTTTGTCTTCTCTTTCTCAAAACATAATTTCCTCAAGTGCTCACATTATGTAAAGGAAACTTCTTTATCTTATATGGGTTAGGTCAATGCAGGTTACCTTTATTTGTATTGAATACATTTATTACTTAAATTTATCAAATTAATTTCTATCAAATATTTAGCCTTAAGTAACATTTAGCTAATTGAATGAGACCAGACATTTGGAGACTAGAAAGACAAATTAGAGAAAAACATTAGAAGAAGTTTGATTTAGATAATCCAAACAGGAGCTTTCTGTTCAGCATCTATATGGAGTTTACCAGGTAAATGGAGTTTGCAGGATGGAAGGTCATGAAATGCCTAGCACTTCTGTCACTGTTCCTACTGGTAGGAACCAACACATTAACGAAGTTATAAACAAAGACACCATAAGAATTGTACCCATTCATGTCTGATGGTTTCATGTCGCTAAGTGCCACAGATCTCTTTGAAGGTACTCAGTGAACTCTAGGAAAATTTATTTCAATTTTTTTTTAATCTTTATTGGTACATACCATACACAATCATGATTGCACTCCATAATGGGGATTTGTACCAGTATAAGACACAACTTAATTCTCATTTTTTTCCCATAAAAATCACCCCCCCATATACATAAAATTTGTTTCCTTACTTTTTTGTTATAATATCATTATTTTTCCCCCTTCACCCTATTTTACTTTGAGAATTTTCTATTTCACAATATATAACATACAATTCTAGGACTCATTTACATCTTTATTTTCTCATACCAGAGAAAAGATGTGATATGTACCTATCTGTGACCTATTTATTTCACTTATGAGGATATCCTCAAGGTATGTCCATTTAAGTAGAAATGATTCAAACTTATCATTTTTTATGGCAGAATAATACTCCATTCTGTAGAAGAACCACAGCTTTTTTATCCAGTTTCCAGTTGATGGACACTTGGGTTGTGTCCAAGATGTAGCAATCACAAATTGGGCTGCTATAAACATGGGTGCACATATGTCACTGTGATATGAGTCTTTTAATTCTTTTGTGTATATACCTAGCAGGGTGATGGCTGGGTCAAATGGGACCTCCAGTCCTAGCTTTTTGAGGAATCTCCAAACTTATTTCAATTTTTTGATTTGCTTAGAACTGTGCCTTCTTTATCATCACCTTCATCCCCTTTTTTTGGAGACAGGGTCCTGAGCTCAGTCTCAAACTCACAGTAATCCTCCTGCCTCTGCCTCCCAAGTGCTGGGATTTCAGGCATAAACCACCATGCCCGGCACTGTGGTATGTGGTTCTGATTGCTGGTGGGCGTGAGGCTCCATGCCTGGCATTGTTGTATGTGGTTACTGGGGATCAAACCTGGTCCCTTGCACTTGCAAGACAGGCACTGGAACCACTGAAATAAATCCCCGGCTCCACCACATTCATTCTTTACAGTCTTTTTTTCAAACTCCATATTTTTAGGCCTATAGTTTGTTTTTTTTTTCCTTTCCGGTAATTTAATTTCAACTCTTTTGATTTTGTTTTCTTTTGATAAATACAGATTCTCTTTGATTTATGATGTGATTACATTCTGACTAATTCCTCATAAGTTGAAAGACTAAGTAAAAAATGCACTAACTCCTAACCCACCGAATGTCCTCGCTTAGCAACATGGTGCCTTGGAAAGCACCAATGGCTTATCCTTGTGTGGTTGACTGGAGCTGTGGCCTGCTCCCCTGCCCAGTGTTATGAGAGAGGATTATTAGCTCATCTGTGGCCAGAGAATGATCAAAGTCCAAAATGTGAAGTACAGTTTCTACAGAATGTGTATCGTGTTCTCACCATCATCAAGTTGGAAATTTGGAAAACTGTAAGTTGAACCACTGTCAGTCAGAAGCCATTTTCATTCTGGAACCTTCTCCTCATACTCTAAACTCTTCCATTTAGAGTGTCTTGCCCAGATTCATTTGCTCCATTATAAAAGCACATATCTGTATATTCCACTGTATTCATTTTGTGTATTTGGTGTTTGTCACTAACAATTGCTTCTTTTTTTGCCCTTTGATGGTTTGGGTAAACTGGGGAGATTTTCCAATGCAGTATGGTAACTAGGCAACTCAGAAATGGGCCTTCTAACTAGATGCTTCTTTCTCAGGGTTATTTACTGCATAATGACATTATTCTCTTCTTTGATGTTCTCTTTGGTGTTCAGAAAGTGATTTGATAAGTTTTCCAGAGCTTGTGATAGTCAGAGTCTTAGACATACTGGAGGCCAAATGTGAGACACACATTTACATGCTCCTCAACAGTCTTTGAGAGTAAGCAATGACCAGGGGATGCTCAGCATCATACAGTTGGTATCTGTCTACTTGCCTTCCTCCACTGTAACCACCTCAGCTCATTGGTGGTTAACCAGCAATGCATGAGATAGAGAGAGTCTGTTAGCTAAACCATTATTCCTTATTGCATATTTACTTCATATTTTTATAGTAGAAGAGTAGAGGTCTACATACAGAAGAGATGAAGCTACTTTCTAGCTGTTGCCAGAATGCAAGCACCAATATTGGTGATAAAACTCCTAACCTCTTGGAAGGCCATCTGCTGGGAGAACAGCTCTTTGGCTGATGGTCAGAAAGACAGATGAAGGCTGCTGTGCCAGAGCAAAGGCTGCAGCAGAGGCTGGTTATTCCTCTATGCAGTTGTAGCCTTCATAGGTGCAGCAAGAGAGGCCACATAGCTACAGGCTTCCATTTTAAGTTTGGTACTTGGAGGACTTGATGATTTGGATTTTCCTTGTATAAAGCCCTCTACTTTAATGCCATCAAAGTGAGATGGGAAAAAAGCACGAAGGATAAACTCAAATAATCATCTAGAGAAGGTTGGTTTTTCTGTAAAGAAGCTTGGGGTGGCGAAGAGCTTGGAGCCAGTGTTGTTAGGGCTGGTACTCTGGCTGTGGTTCTAAACATCTTGCCCCGGGGTTGACTACAATTGTGGTTCATCTGATAGTATTAAGATGAATTCTTGGTTTCAGTGTGTGGCCGTTGAGGATTCATGGCTGCAGGCTGAAGTTCTGGGTTTTGGCTGGCACTATTAAATGAATTTCTCATGTTCTGATTACTGAACTGAGCCAAAACAGGTGCTGGCTCATCACAAGGATCATCTTCTAACCTGAGAATTTACTGGTCATAGGTTCTACATCAATACTAGCCTGAGCTGTTCAGAGGGGGGGAGAACCTGCTACTGCTATAGAGTAGAAATTAAGCGGGTGATTGACCTGAATAACTAAGCAGGTGAATATGTTGGCAAATTCTTTCTAAGTAGATCAACAGTCTGCTTGTTACTTGTTTCGGGGTCTTTTGAGGATTCTATCATGTAAGCAATGTTGCTCTTTAGTTTTCCCCACTGACAAGAGTTAGTCAGCTTGTCTTGCGGTTTTTCTCAGATCCTGCTTCTGCACTTACTTATCATATCCCTAAATTTTGTTGTTACTGTCTCCGTGTGTGGAGACAATTTTCCATGACGGCCATGAAATGCACATCTTGAGAGTGAAGCACTGACTGCCCTTTCATTGAATGATCTTTCAATGATAATCAATCCTAGGGTATTTATTTCCTGACAGAGATTATTATGATAATGACATCCAACTTAGGGATTGTATCTTTAAAATAGAAATCTGTTACTCTCATGTTGTGGTGTTTCAGAAGAGGAAAATATAAGGTGAACGTTTTCAATCCGTGTTGGATTCAGTCCACGCTGGATCCCATTTAAAATGGGTTTGCCTAAGACTACATTTAGTCACCAGGTCTTACCAATGCTAACTTCCACTCTCTCTACCAGTGTCTTGAATCTTATTACGATTATCCTTTTCTAGTGGTACTTGAAGGAAGAGATTCTGCCCTTAAGTAGCTGAGTGACCTGGGATAAGTTCCTTAAGCTCTTGAATGAGCAGTCTCCTCTACTGTAAAATACAGGTAGTAATAGTTTCCAAGTCATAGTTTTTTGCAAGGATTCAGTGATATATGACAGTAAATCAGTGGCTTCGGATGATGCTGTGCTGGACAGTATGGTCCTCCTTACTGCCTGCTAGAGCCATTCATTTTTAGACTACTGACCAGACTTCCTACTCACCATGTCTTCCTTCTCGTGTTCCATCCACTTCGGAGATGTATTGCTTCTTATTAAAAAACCCAGATGGCAGTTCTACTTTGCAGATGAAGTCTACAAGTCAAAATTTCTTTGAAATCTGTCATCAAGGCTAAGCCTTATGTCCTTTTAACTCCTGTGGCTGTTCTGCCAATGTGCTGTCTCCTGAAACCCACACACAAAACTGTGTTTGAGACTCTAGTCACACAGACAAGCTCATCTTCACTGAAACCTGGTATATCTTTCATACATATGAGAATTCTATTTTCTCCTCCATGGTGACCTTCCCAATATTTCTACTCATTATTAAGGCCCATTTCTAAAATTACTTCACTGAGCAGATCAGTATAATGGCCTTCAATGAATCATGCATGCCTCTGTCAGAGTGACACTACCACTGCTACCTCAGATGCTTCCACATCCTCTTTTTTTAAAGTTTTTTTAGGTTTTTTGAGACAGGGTCTCGCTTTGTGGTTCAGGCTGACCCTGAGCTCAGCCTCAAACTAACATCACAGCAATCCTCCTGCCTCTGCCTCCTGAGTGCTGGGATTACAGGCGTGAGCCACCACGCCCGGCACTGTGGTATGTGGTACTGGTTGCTGCTGGGGTGAGTCTCCACACCCAGTATTGTATGTGGTTATGGGTGATCGAACCCCGGTCCTTGCGCTTGCAAGAGAGGTGCGGGGACAATTGAGCTAACTCCAAGGCCCTCCACATCCTCTTAAATCAGTTGGCCTCTGACATGCTTTGAGGAACATGGCACTCTATGAGATCTGGAGTCTTGGTATTAAGAAGCCTTGGAGTTTTCTCTTTCTCCTTCTTGGAATCCCGAGATAATCACACTGTGGAAAAGCTGAGCCTAAGTTACTGGAGGATATGAGGTGACATGGAGGGAAACTGTGGCTACAGCTAAGAGTAAGAAAGAAATAAAGAGTAGTAAAGGCACGAGACCACTGTAGGCACTCAGCTTCAGCTGACTCTTTGGATGACTAGAGAGTCATAGTGAGACCAGCAGAAGAAATGCCTGCACTGCTAGTCCATGGGATCAGGGTGCGAAATGAAAACTTGTTGCAACTTCAAGTCATGCTAGCGTCTGGGAAATCACAGAAATGAATAATCGATGTACTTCTCAGAAAAAGGTTGCAGATTCTCTTCTGAATTCAAACAGCACTTCATGCATTCGATTATAAAATGAAACAAATATAATTATGCATCTCCCTGTATCTACTTCTCTCACTCGGTCAACGGCTTCTGAAGGGTAGAGATCATTTCTTGTTCATCTCACTATTTCCTTCATAGAAACCATGGCTTCTTATTACCAGGTCTCATACCACCATCTCCTGAAATCCTCTCTCTTGCCCTCTGAGATCAATAATAAGGAAAATGGTAGGCCATTTCCTTCATCTTCTCATCCTCAGTGGCCTGCTTCCCTGCAGCACTTGTTGGTGACAGCTCTCTCTGGCTGTGACTTACATATTCTGGGGTTTGAAGGAAGATTGGTGACTTCCTTGTTCCTCATAGCTCCATATAGACTATCTTCATTTTCTCCTCTTGGAACCTTGAGACCATCAGCTGTGAGAAAGCTCAGTCTCTTTAGTGGAAACTCAAAGTTCACTCCTTCTCTTCCTGATCTCTTTATATTGGGTGTCCCAAGACTTAGGCCTTGGGCTATGTGTTGTACGTATCCTCCTTGCTGCTGTGAGGTTGCTTATTTCATGGCTTTGTATATCATGTAGATGGCAATGCTTTAGTTCCTCACTTCAGACATTGCATTCCATAAAGACTGTGCCACAGACTCACAGCCACCTTCTCTAATGCCCCTCCAGTGGGGATTTCAATATTTAATGGGTCAATAGTCTGATATCGTGGTCTCTCCATTACTGGTCTCCCCTCTCCCAATGAGCCTGCCCTGCATCCTATCTCTGTCATACCTTAGATGGACACATCATGTTATCACCAAAAACTGACCTTTCCATGATCTCCATTTCAGATATCCACTGTCTAATCACTGCTTGCTGTAGGTCCAGCTCTCTTATTCTTGCCTTGAACTTTAAAATTCCTTTGCCACTGGAATTTCAACTTGTCATCGTCCCTTTTCATGCTTCCTCATCTCATCTCACTTTTCTCTGTTGTAATTTAATAGTCATTTTATTTTTCTCTGTTATAATTTAATAGTCAATTTATTACAGAAAAACAAGTAAATTAGAAAAACAATAGTAAAACAGAAAATACTTTGTAAAGAGCATGTGGGTTAGAAATACCTACTGTAGGGGCCGGGGATTTAGCTCAGTGGTTCCGGTGCCTGTCTTGCAAATGCAAGGACCCTGGTTCGATCCCTAACCACATACAATACTGGGTGTGGAGACTCACGCCCAGCAGCAATCAGTACCACATACCACAGTGCTGGGTGTGGTGGCTCACACCTGTAATCCCAGCACTTGGGAGGCAGAGACAGGTGGATTGCTGTGATGTGAGTTTGAGGCTGAGCTCAGGGCCAGCCTGAATTACAAAGCGAGACCCTGTTTCAAAAAAAAACCCAAATACCTACTGTAAGTTTGGTCCCTGTCTGCAAAGATTTTTTACCCCACAAACTTAGCCCTCAACCCCTGTGAATTTGATTGCTGCTGTGAGACTTAAAAGGCATTGTTTATGCTGTAAACTTAGTTAAAATGTGAAGGGGCATTACTTATATTGTTTAGTCAGTGTGAATCTAGTCTCTGTTAGTTTAAAATGCAAATATTGTAAACCATTCACCAGTCTTAGGCTGTATCCTTGACCTTTAAAATTGATGACTATCAGTTTATACTTATTTTTCTTCTATGTAAATAGCAGCCTGATCAGAGATTGGAGACTTGAGTTAGTTAAGTCTTACCTTGCTTGTGACAAAAAATGTTTACAGGACTGTGACCATCTGCTAAATCAGACCTAGCCCCCAAAGAAAAGACTATGTAAGAAAAAGCAAAACTACAGTTGTTGGTCAGGTATTCTGAGTACTAACGTGGTGCTATCTGACCCTGTGGCAGGTAAATTTATTTTTCTACCTAACTTTCATATCTCCCTGTATCTTTGCTCCATTCCCATGGTAACCTTCAACGATTTCAGTTGTTTGCTCGCCTGTCTCTCGATTCCTCATGCTCTCATAATTGCTGAAGCACTGTGTCCAGTTTCTGCCTGACACATGCCAAATTCAGAGTTAAATGTGTCCAAGAAACAATTATCTCACTTTAAACCTATAAATAATCCTAAGAGGGCCCTTAATGCTAGTAATCAAACCTTCATTTTCCCACCTAGCTTCTTCATTCTCCTAGTCACTATTTTTGTTTTGCAATCTCTCATCAAAACTTCAACAACTCTACTGTCTTTGCTTTCTACATGGCTAAGAAAATAGAGACAATTAGGAGAGAAATTCTACCCACTCCTCCCTGCTCCTATCCTTGCTTCTCTTTCACTTTTATGAATAAATTGTACATGTTTCCAGCTAATTCTAGACAGTCAACTGCATATTCACTCTCCTCTCACCTACTCATTGATCTCAATCTTTATTGAGTCATTCCTATTATTACAGGTAGAAAAGCTAGTTAGACATCTAGCTGGCAGATAGATAGGGCTGGCCTTGGAAAAACTCAGGAAAAGGAGACTCTTACCAAGGTCAGGACTACCAAGGAAGAAAATCACCGTTTGCAGACAGCAGGGACTGACAGGCCTCATTCTCCCCCAGGATGGAGGTTCAAGAGTTTGATCCACCCCCTTCCCAAGAATGCAATGACTGCAAATTCTGTTGGATAAAAGGCCAAGATTTTTGCCCACCTGGAGTAATCTCTTGACCAACAAAACACCCTATACACTTGTGATATGACTTGATTCCTCACTGGATGCCATTTGATCAGTATTGCTTAAACAGTTATTCTTGTTATAATCTCATTGGTTGATTGTAGTCTGTCTACTTTTTAAGCCCCCACCTTAAACCTGCAAAGCCCTCTGAAAAGTGATGTAGATGGGTTACCCACCTTTCCGGGTTCCCCTTTCTGCCTCTATTAGGCAGAAGCTTTCTTTCTCAATAAAATTTTCCTACTCAAACCTCCATCATTCCTAAAATTCACTGTTTAATTTTAAAGACATGAACTTGTGTTCCAAGTTGGGAGCTAGGCCTTGCTCTCCTATATCACCATCATCATAAAATGCACTACAATTTGCATTTTTAGAATACCTACGTGTTCAGACCTAATGATCCCTTGTAAGACCTCTGCATTTCTTCTTTTTTTTATGTTAACGATTCACTACCTCAAATTACTTTTCTCCTATTCTGACTTGCAGCCATTCCAATAGGCTTTTTGTCCCCAATGTTAGAAAATTTACACTTACCAAAGTCAGCAATGAATTAAATGTTGTCAAACTCGATGGTGAACTATCAGCTCTTTGCAAACTTGATTATCCATACTATTTGCATAGATCACTCCCATTTTCCTTGAGACTTTTTCTAGAAAATTTAGCTTTTAAAAGTCCTATCCTGGGCCGGGGAGTTAGCTCAGTGGTTCCGGCGCCTGTCTTGCAAGCACAAGGGCCCGGGTTTGATTCCCCGGTAACCACATAACAATACTGGGTGTGGAGACCCACATCCAGCAGCAACCAGTACCACATACCACAGTGCCGGGCGTGGTGGCTCACGCCTGTAATCCCAGCACTCGGGAGGCAGAGGCAGGAGGATTGTGATGTGAGTTTGAGGCTGAGCTCAGGGCCAGCCTGAACCACAAAAAAAAAAAAAAAAAAAAAAGTCCTATCCTGATTTTCTTTCTTGTCTCTAGAAATTTCTTCCCAGTTTCCTTTAATGTTTTCTCCGATATCTTTATATTGGGTATCCCAAGTCTTAAAACTGTACCTATACTCTACGACCTATACTCACTGTCTCTGTGAGCTTTTTAATCCCGTTATATCATGTATATAATCCCATTATTAATCCCATTACATCTATATAATGTCTATAATTTACATGCCAATGACTTATTTCCAAGGCTTGTATATTCTTCTTAAAACCTAGATCTTCAAGCTAGCCATGGTGGCATATGCTTATAATCTTACTATTCTGGGAGGCTGAGACAGGATGACTACAAGTTCAAGATAGCCTGGGCAAATTATTGACCTAGAGAGACCTTGTTTATAATAATAATTTTAAAAGTGAAAGAAAATCTAAAGAAAATACTGGAGATGTAACTTATTATGAAGACCCTGGTTTGAGTCCCAGTGTCAGCCAAACCTAGACCCTCATATAAAATGCCAACTTGTTATCTCCAATTGAATTTCCAAGGTGACTCTCAAACAACCTACTGAAATTAATCTTTTGATTTCTTATTTCTAGCTCAACCACACAAACAAAATTCCTATGTCCCTCACAGTCTTCCCTACTGAAATTAATCACTCCACTCTTTAGTTGCTCAAACTAAATTAATATGTGTAATCATCAATTCTTTTCTTTCTCACACTCAGTATCTTACCTTAATTTGAATCTGACTCCTTTACATATTTCCAGTACTTACAGGCTTGGGTCACTAGTTTTACATGACCTGGCTCTGTTACCTCTTCTAGCCCAAGTCTTTTGAATACAACAGAGTAAACTCCTTGAAATGGAAGTTAGAGTGTGACATCCCACATGCATGTGGCCTTACATGGACCAAAAAGTGACATGACCTAGTTCGCCATTGTCACTCTGACTTCCTCCCTACCACACTTGATTTTCTTACTTTATTTTTGCCCCTCTGGTTCCCTTCAGGCTCCTGTATCACAGTTGCTCAGTCTGCCGGGAACTCGTCTGCCTTGGGGACAGAGCAGTGTGTGTCTGGAATGCTCTTTCCTCCAATATCTGCAGGACTCAATCCTTTCTCTACTTTCTATCTTTATTTAAATGTCCCACTCTCAGCGAGTTAGTTCCTTCTTGACCACTTGTCCCAAAATTACAACACTCCAACATTTCCTCCTTTTTACATCTGATTTTCTTCTTTGTCTGTCACTATCTAAAATTCCATAGTTTGTATCTTGTTTATTGTCTCTTTGACTAGAAGATGAATTCCATATTTCTATGACAATAGAAATCTTGATCTGTTTCATTTAGTTGTGGATCTCAACTGCTCAGCAATGCTTAGAAAATAGTAAGCACTCTACAAATATCTGAATAAATCAAAAAAAGTAAACCAGTGGCCAAATAGCAAAGAGAATCAGATGAAACTTTAGAAATAAAAAAAAATTAAACACTTAGCTGCATAAAGTGAAAATTATTTTTTAGAGACCAATACAATATCAAAAAAGATGTTTACTTCATGTCTCATTTTACAAGGGTAGAATAAATTTGGTACTCAAATGAGCATTGAAAGTTAGAAAAACAGGGACTGAGATGTAGCTCAATGGCACTGAACCTGCTTGGCAGGCATAAGGTTCTGGGTTCAATCCCTGATACCTGCCACCTCATAAAACAAGCAAAACAACAGAATGATCTGGTCTATAAAATTATAAACCTATTATTAAACAAAAGCCAGCAATGTGTTAAAAATAAAACAGCTTTTATATAGTATATTCTATTGAGATAAATTTTAAAATTAGACAACACAAATAAAGTCTCCAAACATCCTTTCTTTTTATGGACCGAACATTTGTGTCTTTTTAAAAGGTACATATTTAAATCTAGTTCCTAATATGCTGATATAAAGAAGTGGGGCCTTTAGGAAGTAATTTATGAGGGTGGAACCCTCGTGAGTGCAACAGCGCCCTCTTCTGTAAGGGTTGCATAGTGCTCTTCCTCCCATATGAGGATACAACTGCAAGTCTGCTGTCTGCTACTGGGAAGAGGTCTCACCAGAACCTGTCCCTGTTGGTACCCTGACTTCGGGCCTTGGGCTTCCAGCCCTTGGAACCACGAGAAATTAACTCCCAGTATTTCTAAGCCACTCAACTTATGGTGCTTGTTACGGTGGCTTCCCCTGACTAAGACAATATCGGCCTTCAGTGATGGGATGGGTAATGAGTTGGGGACATTGTAACTGAGTCTATTTACTTTTTATGTTAATATACAGAAACATTGGCCCTGTGTGTGTTTACACTTTTCTATCAAGTATGACCCAGTTAGATGAGTGTTGTCACCATTGTCAGGATATAGAACAGTTTGATCACCTCACAAAACTCCATTGTCATCAAACACTTCCCCTCTGATTTCCAATGTGTGGTAACCACTGATGTGTTTCCATTACTCGAGTATTTTTCACCCAGGAAAATGACACTGAGATGAACCCAAGTTGCTGATGTATCAGTAGCTTATTTTTTATTTCCTTCTCTGAGTACAGATAGAACTGAAGGTGTTTAAAGGAGTTGCCGGGTCCTAGGCTAAGCATATGTTTAACTTTTGAAGAAACTGTCCAACTTTTTCCAAATTAGCTGCTTCATTTTGTTCTCCCATGAACAATATATGAGAATTCTAGTTCTTCTAGGTAATCAGTGCCACTTAGGTTAATCTTTTTATTTTTGCTATTCCAAAAGGTGAGGAGAAATTAAGTCTTGTTGGATCCTTAATTTTGGAAAGTAAATAGACACACTTTAAGAATGAGAGAATCATGGCCAGGGGTTGAGCTCAATGCCAGCGCAAGGTCATAAGTTCAATCTCCAATACCCAAACCAAAACAGAACAGAATAACAAAAAAAGAATGGCAGAATTACCTAAAATTTTAATTTTCTTATCTGTTTGGATGCAAAAGACAGATATCTATGTATTAAAACTATGATGGGACAGGGAAGGAGATTCAATCCATTACACAAAGGTCTTTAAGATATTGATATGTTATTTGTAAAGCAAAGTAGTTGGCACATAGGAGGTATAATATTATCATCTCAATAAAAATTTTAAAAGAAATATGGGCACAAAAAAGAATGCACAGCAATATTTTAAAACTACTTTTTCAGAAGTCCAAATATAGTGACTTAAAGGCATTTTATAGAATTTGAGTTTTTATAAAACAGAAAACTTTTATAGGGTGAAGGGGGAAAATAATGAGACTATAACAAAAAAGAAAGGAAACAAATTTTATGTATATAGGGGGGTGGTAGGGTGGGTAGGGCTATGGAAAAAATGAGAATTAAGTCGTGTCTTATACTGCTACAAATCTCCATTATGGAGTGCAACCATGATGCATATATGTAATGTACCAATAAAGATTTCAATAAAAAAACCAGAAAACTTTCTTTAAAACTTAATTTCTGTGCCTATTGACCTCCCACAACCTAAGCTGCTACTGTGTCAGTTTAGTAATGGTCTTATCCACTCTCAGTGGTCTCAACTACACACACTTAAAGGGCTGGCACGGTCTCAACCCCGTGAATGCTTGGCAAAAAGGAGCTTCTCTCTAGAAACCAAGACCAGGAAGGGACTCGAGTCAATAAACACACTGAATGTTTCACTTTTCATACTCACAGATTCTTCAACAACCCCAGGCCACAATTTAGACTACGAAACTCATCAATCGCCTCTTCCGCTTGATGTTGACGCTATGTAAGGACCTACCTGTGACGACACTTGGGATTTTGGAGAGAAAACTCTTGACTGTCCTGATGGGTACACCCCCTGTCTTGTCATCTTGCATCTTTGTAATGATGTCTTCAATCTGAAAGAAGTTAAAGAAAAGAAGTATTATTCCACTAAGTTCTGGGTATGGGGATGTAATATCAAAGAGCTTATAACGTATGTTCAATAAGGTAAAGAAGTAGAGATACATTAGGATTACTGATGGGATCCAGCAAGTAATTCAATACATATGTGATGAAATTCCTCCTTTTACCTATATTGAGTTTATGTATAAATTAAATCACAGGAATTTGCCATATTTGAATGCCTTAAAATGATAATCTTCTATGGTTTAGCCTAAAATGTTAACATATACTAACTGCTATGAAGTTCAGGCAGGTCTAGATTTAAGACTAATTTCTCAGCTCTTCAGAAAAATTTGGCGACAGTCCTGCTGTGAGGTGCAGAACTGAAGTTTAGAAGTGGTAGGCAGCCCTAAAAGGTAAATAAATGTCAGAGGCCAGACCCCAGTAAGTGGCCTTGAGTCCGACTCATCCCTAGAATCTTTCTTGATCAAGTGCTGTATACCAACACTGTTTTCTGTGAGTCCCAGGATCAGTAGAGCCTAGTATTACTGTTCCTTTTATTATACAATCAAGTCTTGAATGGAACATGGCATCAAAGGAAAGCTTTTAGCATCAGCGCCACCTGGCGGTCATCAAGGTTTTAAAACATTTCTGCCTTTACTATTTTTTTTTTAATTCAAAACTTTATTGGTACATTATATAGACATAATCATTGCATTCAACATTGAGAATTTATAGCAGTAGATGACACGACTTGATTCTCGCTTTTTACAATTCCTCTACCCACCCTACCACTCCCCACCCCCTACATACATACACTTTCCTTTTTTTTACTGTCACATTCTTTTCCCCATTTACCCCTACACTCTATTTCCTTTTAAATATTTTCTATTTCACAATATCTACTATATATATTAGAACTCATGTATATCTTCATTTTCTCATACCAGATAAAAGATACGATATTTATACATCTATGACCTATTTATTTCACTTATGAGGATATCCTGAAGGTAAATCTATTTGAGTATAAATGACTCAATTGTATCATTTTTATGGCAGAATAATACTCCATTCTATAAAAGAACCATGTCTTCATAATCCAGTCTCCTTTATTATTTTCAACTGATGTCTCCCTTGCTGGAAATGTACTTTATTTTGTAGTTTTTTTTTTCTTAGACAAAGTCTCACTTTGTAGTTCAGGCTGGTCCTGAACTCAGCCTTGAATTTAGCAATCCTCCTGCCTCTGCCTCTCAAGTGCTAGGATTATAGGCGTGAGCCACTATGCTTGGCCCTGTGGTATGAGGTACTGATTGCTGGTGGGCGTGAGTCACCACACCTGGCACTGTGATATGTGGTTACCAGGGATCGAACTCGGGACCTGGCACTTGTCAGGCAGATGCCAGATCCACAGAGCTAAATCCCTGGCCTTTTTTTTTTTTTTTTTTTTTAACGGGGCAAGTCTTTACCTTCTATAGCCATAGTAGCTAACTGTGATTATGGGACAGCAGCATTTATACATTTATCTCCCTTACTAGATTTGAATACTCTTGCAGACACAAAAGGTCTCTACCTTGATTTTTGTTTTCTTAGCCAACATTTGTTAAGTATTTACTTCAGTCCAGGCATAGTTCTAAAAGAGTTGCTGTAGTTCTAGAAACTCATTGAATTCTCATGAGAGATAGGTTATTATATCCACATTTTATAAAGAAGGGAAGTAAGATTCTTCTCATCTAAAGTCTCCAAACATCCTGTTCAGATCCAAGGCACTCAATCTCATTTGCATTCGAATGTAGTCCTGAAGTGGCCCAGGAGGATGCTGGGAAATCAGTCCAGGCGCTCAGATTCTCGGCTGTCTTAAGACTGACTGCTGCTCAGGTCTCACTGCTCTCATCTGATGGGCTCAGCTAGATTTATTTTCCACTGCAGGACCACAGCCACAGGGCTGGGATTGGGGACTGGAAAGTATGTGCTTATATTTTCTTGCCCACTTAGTTCCATCTAACTTCTAATGCCTTTTTTTTTTCTTAGAGAAGAACAAAATCAATTCCCTGACATCCTTTGCTCTGAAGCTCCGAGCCCTGAGGGAGCATATTTGGGCCTAAGTGCCACTGTGCCAATCAATAAGCAGGTGGCCTTTATGTGACAGTCAAGTGAAGCACAGAAAGCACTCAGCCGGTGTGGCCTGTCCCGCCTGGATACACCACAGTCAGGACAGCCCCTTGTGTGGAGCTTGGAGCCCAGCTCTGCCACACAGGTCAAACACTTCCAAACAGCAGGAAAATGGGAACTCTTATGTTATGCTGTGAGTTTTGATTTAGATGAGAAATAACATAAAAAGCTACACACAGTTCCCTGAAATTAGCCCAGGGCGAGACAGGGGTGAGAAGAAGCTGCTCTCTGTTTGGAAATGGAATCATCATTGAGAGAGGAGAAAGGACACTGGGCTGAGATCCACTGACTTCACATTTACTGACTTGCTCTGTTGACCTTGGACAAGTAGCTTAACCTCCCTGGATCTCATTTCCTTTATCTCCACAGTGAGGGGTGTGCTTGCTAGACCAAGATCTCTAGTTTGAAAATATGAGAGGTTTCTATGACTTGACAAATGCAAAGCTGTGCCTGCAAGGAATGAGAAGGGGATACTAGCAGCCCCTAGACTTCTTTTCTCCATGTGCCCAGGCAGATCCGTGGAGAATTCTTCTCTGGGCTAGGACATGAATGCTGGGAGGAGAGGCAGAATGGAGTTGACCAGTCCTAGGAGTTTCTGATGTTTCTAGAAACGATTTTAGACAGGTGGCATCAGATATCAGATGGGGACATGACCCAAAGAGCCTCTGATTGTGTTCATTCCTGGCCTGCTCATCTCTGCCAAAATGGGTAGCACTCGTACAGAAATGACAAACGGCCCATATTAGCACTGTTTGTACAAATTAATGATCCAATGAAATGATTTATTTAGCCTGTCCAGTGTTCCCTCAGTAGAGGATTAAAAAAACTTCAAGTGTAGGCAAATTATGGTGTAATTATTAAAATAATCCATGCAACTTCAGCAAAGGAAGGCCCAGGGAGCCTCCCTCAGGCATGAAGTTCTTTTTATCGAATGTTTCATCTTGATGCTGACTGGTTGCCTGTTTCTAGCTGCTAAAGACTCAGTCGAGCTCCTGTGTTTCATTAAAGATCCTTGTGTTCTGGTGTCTGTGAAGGAGGGAATGGTTCTTTGGACACCATCTTATCAGCCCTCAGGCAGGAATCAGCTGGCCAACGATAATTGTATTTCTTAATCCAACATGTGCATGCTTTACTGAGCAGGCTCTGTCCCATATCATCTTCCAGAAGATCAGGCATTTCTCCTTCTTATTTTTAAAAACAAAACACATTGTTATTTTCCACAGTATGCCGGTCACTTACTGCTTTAGTAGTGAACATGTATTGAGAAACTAAAAAGTGTATCCCTGCAGACGGAAGAATCGGTTGTCCTTCAGCCTGGACAAAGACAGCTCTGGGTGACCCAGGGCTCCGGGCTCATTAAAGGTGTGTCAGTGAAGTGGGGCCCAGTGTCGGCTCCAAAGATGGGGGAGGTGGAACTCTAAGAAATTCTACTTCAGGATCTCCTCAAAACAGGTTCCATCAAGACCTCTCCCTCTTTTCACCATCCCAGTTCAAGGCTGAGATGTCAATGGCCTGAAAGGAATTTGGGATTCCAAATGCTAACATGAGGATGATCAAAATGCCGTTAAAGCAGAGCGTAGTGATGGATGCTTATGATCCTAGCATCCAGGGAAATGGAAGCAAGAGAATTGCCAAGTTTAAACTCAGCCTGGGCAATGTAGTGATTTTGTGAGACCCTCTCTCAAAATAAGAAAAGAGATGTCACTTAGCCTGAAGACCCTGGGCTCAATCCCCCGAAACATAACCACAATAATGAAAAATTCATACAGCAAGATTAGGTAGGTCCTGAGCCTTTTCTGACCTGTTTTTGACATCTCAGTCTGTGTGATTCTCTTGAAACATGATCACTTAATGCTTCTCCTTCTTAAAATCTGTCTGTGGTATCCCAGCTCTTAGAGGATCCTCCATCTTCTCTGCCTATAAATGATGACTTTACTTTATATCTCCTACTGGGGTTTTTAGCACTGAGTCCTAATATTTGGTGCTCTGTAAATATTGCTTCAATGAATAACTGAGTGAATATAGAAGTGAATACCTTGAGGACTATTTTCTTTCTTTTTTTTTTTTTTAGGTTTTTTGAGACAGGGTTTTGCTTTGTAGTTCAGGCTGGCCCTGAGCCCAGCCTCAAACTTGCATCACAGCAATCCTCCTGCCTCAGCCTCCTGAGTGCTAGGATTACAGGTGTGAGCCACCACGCCTGGCACTGTGGTATGTGGTGATGGGCATGAGTCTCCATGTCCAGTATTGTATGCGGTTACCGTGGATCAAACCCGAGCCTTTGTGCTTGCAAGTCAGGTGCCTGAAACACTGAGCTAAATCCCAGGCCCGAGGACTATATTCTTAAGAAGCTTCTCTAGGATTCCAGTATTGAGTGGTATCCTTAATGTAGTGAAGTCTTGGGAGACTGCCATCTCAAAATATATTTGGCATTTGTTTTTAAATTGGCCTTGCCTTAGGAATGGGCTCCGTAATCAGAGTCCCAAGATCCCATGAACTTTACCAACAACATTCAAGGAAGCATTGCGCAGGCACCTAGACTCATTCCCTGATGAATACCCCAGGGGAGATACACGGAGCACCATTATTTGTTTTGTTCCTTGGAGACACGCTTTAATGATTTTAATATTGCTGTGTGTAGTGCTTCACAAATTACTTTTATGGGGAAACATTCTGTCCCATTTAATTTAAGGGAAAAGTAGGCAAGAAGAGCAATCCAGAGAACAGATTCAATGACTGGTGGATGGCACTTGAGCATGGTTGGAATAGCCAGACCGCAGAAGCCCTCATCTCTCTTGAGTAGGAATCTGTCATGGCTCTGGAAGGTGAGCGGAGCAGGTCCCTCAGGCAGGCCATGGACCGAAGGCCAGCTGCAGTGCAAATGAGGACAGTGGACACTGGCCAAGGAAACATTCTAGCAACTTCAGAAGACCTAAGATCCCATCATTATTATCTCCTCCAATTAGCCCAATTTGAGTGTGTCATCTGTTTCTTGTTGGGAACCATCCCCTCTTTACAGAACAAGATGCTGTATTTAGGGAGGGTAAATTGTTCGAGGCCAAATGCAACCACTGAATAAATGAGACAATTGATATAAAACCCAGGCGCAGTCTTGCTCCAGAGCTGGCTGCCTGGATGTCTACGCCAGCTGGCCAGGGTACGTTCCAGGGAGGCTGGAGTTCACCTAAGGCTGTAGCTGGGGGTGGGGGTGGGGGTTGCAGAAAACAGGACCACATATATACATAGAATTGAATACATAGTACGGGGGGGAAAATATCCTCCCACAAAGACCACATTCTTTTTAGAAATTTTATTTATACATGTTTTCAGTACACGCACTTTACAATCACCTTAGGAGGTGGTGTGTACACATAATACAGCTCATTTCTTTTTTTTAAGTCCCCTTCTTCCTTTTCCCTCCCTCCTTCTCTAGTTCTCCTTTCCCCCTTTTCATTCTTGTTGATAGTATTAATCTTAGTTCATGTTCATGACATGTAATATCCAATTCACTGATGTTATAAGGACCTTGTACCGGCATCTCTTTGTGCTATTTCCCCATCTCCTCCCCCTCCCCTTTCTCCCTTTGTCCATCTTCCCACCTGCAAGAGATTCATCCCCTTGTCTCCTTCTAACCTTCATTGTTCTCCTAGTTTGAACTTTGCCTTGTTCAGTTGGGAGATACCATGTGGTGTGTAAGTTTATGTGTCTGATTTATTTCACTCAACATATTTTCTAGGTGCATCAGTTTTCCGACAAATAAAGACAACATTCTTACCCCTCAAGCCTGTGACTATTGTGCCTTACACAGGAAAGAGACTTTGTAGATGAGAAATTACCTTAGATTGCAGCTGACTCAGTCTACCTGTAGGAGTCCTCAAAGAAAAGGATTTTCCTTGTTTGAAGTTGGGTAGAGACAGATGTGATGATAGAAAAAGGGGCATAAAGATGGGGCTTTGAGACTTTTGAAGATGGAAGTAGCTGCAAGCCAATGAATGTAGGCAGCTTCTAGAAGGGCAAGGAGCCAGATATTCTGTGACTGCCTCCCGGGATATGAGGTCCTGCTAACATGTTCATTTTGGCCTAGTAACACCTTTTGGATATTCACCATTGGAACTGTGAAATTATAAATGTATTAAATTTTGTTTTTATTGAGCCACTCAGCCTATTGTAATTAGTTGCAGCCACAGTAAAAAACATAGATCCTATAACTACTAGTAGATGTTTGATTAATATCACATTGTTTTCCATAGACTTCAGTGTTTGCCTCTTGCACAGGAAGTGGGCGGGCTTCCCCATACTGTTCTTGTTCCTTCTGATTTGTTCACTTGTCAGTCAAGCAGGAAATGCAGTTGTGTTCTAGGGGAAGCTGTCTCTCTGCAACTTTGCACTTTGTATGTCACTGTCTCAGCTCCCTTTGTGGAAACCTGAGGCCAGGTACATGGCTGGCTCCGAGGGTCTTCCTGGGAGCTTCTTAAGTCAACCAACAGCAACGCCACACTCTACACAGGCAAAAACAAAGACCACTTTTTGTTACTCAGCTCAAATTTTACTTGACCACACTTTCTGCCACACCAGAGAGAAATGCATGTGAAATTGTAGCCCAAATAATTTAGTCAGCACTGGAAAATACTCCAAATTAGTATACAAGACCTTTTACATTGTGTTTCTATAGAAATATTCAAGTCCTAACATAAGTATCACCTTCCCAACTGCAGAGAGGGCAAAATTCTTTTTTTTTTTTTTTTTATACTGGGGATCAAACTCAGGACCTTTCACTTATAAGACAGGTGCCAGAACCACTTATTTTCAAAGAAAACTAAGTTCATCGACTTTCCGGGAATATTCCTAAGTTTTTTCCTTCTAAGGGTACGAGGAACATACAACCTTGTGGGCCCCCGACCTCAAGAGAAACACTACATTCTAAGATCACTCATCCTCCCCTGTTCATTTCTTTTCCGACCCTTAAACCCCTTTCCCCATCCCAAACTGCACAACTGAACCAATAGAGCCAGAGCAAATTTCAGGGCTTGGGGTAATTTATGTATGTGATCTCAACAGAGACCTGCTGTTGGCTTCCTACAGCTACAAAAGAAACTCTGCTGAACCTCCTACTGCGGGACTCAAGGTCTTCTATCCATTTGGCACCAAACCCTTTCTCACCCTCTGGCCACGGCCACACGCACCCACAGAAGTCCCCGCATCTTCTCCCTTGCATTCCCCACGCATTTCCTGCACCCTCTGGAAACCCTTCTTCTCCTTGTCACATTGCCAGGCCCTGCTCAAAAGCTACAACGTCTGGGAAAACTCAGGAGATTTCCTGTGCATGCATCCATACATATTGTGAATGTCTGTATTTTTTTATCCCTCATTTTCATTCAAGGATGTGAAACAAGAACCAGAAGAGACTGTTTCTCCCTTCCTCCAGCAGTAACTGCCTCTGCTGAGGCCCAATGTCATACTCGGCGTCCCCAAGGCTCTGCTCTCCCCACAGAATGTGGGTTTCTGTGAGGAGCAGTTTCTATCTCCAGAGCATTCGCGGTGCTCTACACCTGGCTGCTTGGAATGGAAATAGAGACCGGAGAGAGTCATATACGTTCTTTTACGAATATATCAGGGAAATGAAATAGTCATAGTCTCCCCAAGTTCCTGTGAGAAGAGCATTTCCAGATGGAGCAATGAGGGACGGAACAAACTCCCATGGTGTTTGGAAGACTTTCAGACCAGGTAGAGCAGCTGTAGTATCTGTAATCTTCTCCTCCTCAGGAGGTGGAAGGAGGAAGCCCCCAAGTCTGAGGCCTCCTGGGCAATTTAGTGAGCCTCTGTTTCAAAAACTAAAGAATGCTGAGGATATAGCTTGGGAACAGAGTGTGTGCCTGGCACACATGAGGTCCCAGGTTCGATCCCTGGTATGAAACAATAAACAAATAAAAGCTTACAGTTATCAGAAGGTGTTCTGGAGTTAAGGCCCAGTCATCCCAACATAACTCTTTCCTTTCACTCTCTACCCATGTGTTCTGACCCAACCGCTGTGTTTTTCTCAGCCCGTCTGTACCTTGAGGCCACCCGTACCCTGGGCCCTGTGGCACTGCCTGGAGAGCTGGAGGTGGCACCCCCTTGTTTGTGTCATTCATCTGGCTAGTGTGAACCATGGCGTCCTCCTTCCCTCTGAGGGTGGCTCCTGCTGGCCATGTCCGGGCATGGCTGGCTGCGATTTTGTGCACTTGAACTTGCACAGAACTCTGTCCTGTTGGACTTGCCCGAGGAGCCCTGTACTTTCACTGTACCTCTGATGAGCGCAGCTTCACTGCCCCTGAACGTGCTGTCTTCTCTTCCCCAGTGCTTCCCTCTTTGTTTATGTCATTCTTCATGTCCGAGTACAGATCGCTCCAGTGAGCACCGGTCCCCCAGGGGGAGGGAGATGGATGAATTACAGCATGGGGACCCCCCCCGTTCTATCTGCACAGAGTCAGGTAGAAATGAGTATGAAAGTTGGTCCTGAAGGAGATGTGGGACAATCATTACTTTTTCCCAATATATTTGAGCACTCGATTCTGTGCTAGGGCCTGAGAAACCAGACAGGTAGGGTCTTTCTGTCCATTCTCATCTGTTAGCAGAGAAACCCTTTGGGGATTTTAGATGAATCTAAAGAGGGGGACATTCCCCAAGGAGCCTGCATGGAAGGAAGTGCAGGACAAGGATGCCACCTAGTGAAGCCTCACCGGAGACCTGCTGAGCCGCAACCCAAGGTCCTGCTGGACCCTGTGGGGCAAGCCTAGGATTTCCCGAGTCTTACAAAGCCACCTTTTTGGTTTTCTAGCTCTTGTCTCCAGCCCGTGCTCTGCAGCTTCCAGGGACACATTGCTGAGTGACAGCAGTGCCATTCCTGCTTTGTGATGGTAGCTGAGCCTGCTGTCTCAGTGGAGGGGTCGGAACCCCCCTCTTGTGGCACTTCTGAATCAGCCCCTCTAAGGCAGCACCAGGCTCGGGTCTTCCTGAAGGGGCTTGTGTCCCCCCTTCTGGCTCTTTGGCTAAGGAACAAAGGTGCCTCTGTTCATTCAGGTTGCTGCTATCACAAAATACCTTAGACTAAGTCATGGATAAAAACAGCAGTTTAATGATTCTAGTTGTGGAGGCTGGGGAGCCTAAGATGAAGTCACTACAGATGGTGCTTGTTGCATCTCAGGAGGGGCAGACAGGTGTCCTCACATTTTCTTTTACTACAGAAGCACTAATGTTATTCATGAGGACAGAATGCTTGTGATCTAACCACCTCCACAGTCCCACTTTGGGCATTAGGTTTCAACATATGAGTTTTGAGGAGATGCAAACATTCTCAGCATAGCAAGTGGTTAATTTTATTTATGTTTTATAATATTTCCCCAAGTATTTCTAATACCACAAACTAGTTTTTATTGATTTTTAAAAGCTCATCATGTATTTCTAAAATTTAAGTGAGTATGTAATATCTGGCTTAATCATTTACTGTTCAACCAAACTTCACTTTCCTGTCTTTCAAAAATCAATCCCCCCAACCCCCACTATGTGAAGCAGATGAGATGACAATGAAGATTTTACCATTCTTTTCAAAAGTATGTGCTGGATCATCCTTTGTACATAAAGTCTCTGTGGAAGCTTTGAGGGACCTTAGCTGGGACTGGGGAGCCACACTTTTAAAACAGTATCACCAAAAAATTCTCTTCCAACTTAACAAGCCCCATTTTCTACAAGTTTCCAACTCCACAGAAAATGAATGTTAGCCCCAGGCTCTGTACAGCAGCCTTACTTATGCCCCCTGCGCTGGCTTGGGTGTGATCTGAGTGCGTCTCCTTCATGGGTCAGGAGCTTGGTCTTCAGCGTGACAGGCTGAGGGTGGTGGGATGTTCAGGAGGCAGAATCTAGTGAAAGATGTTTCGGTCACTGACGGTGCTCAGAAAAGATCCATGTGGCTCTTACAGGACCTCAGTTCCTACAAGAGGGTTGTTATAAAAGGACTAAGCCTGGCCCCTGAATCCTCTCTGGCTTTCTGTCTCACCACGTGATCCCACTCACAATTCCTGCCGTAGGATTCCACCTGACATAAGGCCCTCACTATAAACTGGCACCATGCTCTCGAACCTCCAAAGCCCTAGTAAAGAAAATGCTTTCCTTTGTACGTAAGCCAGCCTCAGGTATTCTGTCATAGCAACAGAACATAGCTACTGACCTATGATATGGATGCACTCACTGCCTTGTGTCCCTTATCTCAGTAGGACAAGCGATAGGACTTTCTTGCCCACAGGTAGCATTTTGCCACATGGAGGCTCATGTCTACCTGATGGGGGAGTGAATTCCACCAGCCCAGAAAACAGTGTCCTCCTGCTCTTGAAATCATGGACCAAAAGAGAAAATGTTTCATTTTCAAGAAAATGAGATTTAATAAAGTGTGTACCTATCTGGTTTAATTCTAGTTTTAATCTCACTAAAAAGGAGCTCGAGCAACCCCAGGAAGCATTTGATGGCCTGTAGGCCACATGCAGAAAATCAGTGGGATAAATACCAATAACTGAAAATAAACTCTGCACAGCCCTTGGGAGGGTGGCAGGGTCATTTTCCAATTGCTTCTGTTAATCACATTGATGGAATGGCATCCGCAGCTCATCTCCCTGCAGCTTTTTGCAATAAGAAGGCAGGCGATCTTGAGGTGAGGTTGCAGGCCAGGGCCAGGACAGTCCCAATTAGGGGGAGATGGCCCGGGGATTTATTGGCTGCCAGTCATGAGGCTGGTCATCATCTGTGTATATTTAGAAGAAAATATTGTGGCTCCCCACTTTCCATGTGGAGAAGCAGGACACTCTGACAACCACTGGATTTTAAACACTGGCCACAATAATTTGGAAAGCATGTGTTTCCCCCACATGAGGAGGTGAAGAGAGAGGCTTCAACAGGAAACTAATCAATTCAGGGAAGATGCAAGGACCAATTCCAGAGCTGGACCAAGTGTGAAGGACCGTGTCTCCCTGCAACTGGTGCAGTGGTGATTCTGCCACTTCATAGGAACTCCTGAGTCTGTTACACTCAGATTACAATTGTGAATCTCTTTGTTCTGAGTTGAACTGTGTCCGCCCCCACCCAAGACTGCATATTGGAGTTCCAACCCCCAGGATCTCAGATCTGAGCTTATTCGGAGATAAGGTCTCTACAGAGGTGACCATGGTAAAGCAGATTCATTAGTGTGGACCCTCAGCTAATATGACGGGCGTCGTTACACAGGGGGCCATGTGGACCCAGAGACGGACTTCATGTGGAACAGATGGTGGAAAGACACAGGAAAAAGATAGTCATCTACAAACCAAGGAAAGAGGCTCAGAATGGGACCTAATTCCCGAGAAGGAACCAACCTGCTAACCTGACTTTAGATTTCTAGTGTACAAAGCATCAGCCCATCAGTTTGGTTGTTATATAAATACCACACACTGTCTGACTGTGCTGCTGGAGCTCCGAGTTTTGGTTCTTTAGGCCACCTAACTTGTGATACTGTAATTGGTAGGCTTAGCAAATATCTGTACTCTTCAAATGATATTACAGATTGTAGAAATGTTTTCCCAACTATGTTGATCCAACATACAATGTGAACAATTTCATTTTCCTTTCTGCCTTCTCTTGTTCCTTCCTCTCTCTGTGTGCGTGTGGGCGCACACAACTCAGGAGATGATGCCTAATTACTTCCAAATTAGCATGCCTCGTACTAAGCCGACTTATTACACACTGTCCACTTGCCAAGCCCCAAGACAGACCCAACAAAGCTCTGGCTTTCTGAAATCCAACACTACGTCTCATGTCAGGATGTGGGAACAAACACTAGACTTACAGTTCAGAGCCAAACTAGGGGGCTCCTGCATGAGGTAGGGGTGAAGGTATCATCTCAAAAGCTCAGCGCAGATCTTTGGTGCTTGTGGATTTAATTCTTGCCATGTGACAGAGATATTATGTTTGCTCTGCAGGCTTCAGTCTCCTCATGAATGGATTGTTTTCACAGAAAAACAAAATTGCATTTGCTTAAAACATGTCTCTCAATGCACTGAAACCTACGTGCCTTGGCGAGTGCTGTCCGTTTTTCTGGGGGTTTCTAGGTCAGTCCTGCCTAGTACCCCTCCCCCTTCCTGCCATCAAGTAAATGGTGCTTGTCTAGTAGAGGTTGGGGTGATGAGATGCTTGTTCTGTGGCCTCACCTTGTCATTTTGCCTTCCAGTGTCCCTAGATTGTCACAGGGTTCCAGTGGCACATCCATGAAAGCTTTGTCAAGAACCAGGGGTAGGTTCTGCACTTGGCCCAGCTCCCAGGCCCACTTGCCCCTGCAGGGAAGGGGAGGACAGCACAAACCTTTCTCAGGAGTGGGATGGCTTTGCATTATTCAGCCTTATTGAGAAGGACAGCTCCATTTCCTCCACTTCCTCCAAATGTCCTTTGTGAACCCCTCAGGGATTCCTGTTGGACACCTCTACATGATGGCTTCAGACACTCCCCCAGAGTGTCAGCACTCGGGCCCTGGGAGGTAGGAGTTTTAGGGGAGAGGGTGGGTGAGATGGAAAAAGCCCTTCGTAACCTGCACTGTGACACATGTCCCATGGACAGAAGTGACCACTTCCATCTGACAATAGCTTCTGACGGCTAAAAAGCTCTGTCAACTGTAAGGTCACTCTGGAATGTGGACATCGGAGAGGAATGGAAATCTGTTTGTGTTTGTGTGTGTGTATCCATGTATGTGTGTGTGTGTGTATGCGTGTTCATATGTGTGGTTCCCCTGCTGTGCTGGGAACAATGGTCAGTGGATGTTCAAAGCATTCTAGCTCTTCTGACAAGAAGGAAATGGATTGCTGGTCCCCCCAAGGTCACGGTCATGGTGAGGAGGGTCCTCTTCGGCCTTGTGCAGCACACAACGTGAGGTTCAGGCAGAGGAGTCCAGACCAAATCACTTTTGGGATCGGGTCACCCCAACTCCAGATAGTGCCCAGATCCAGGGCCAGGGTGAGTAGCCGGGAGAGGCACAGTTTGGCCTAGAAAGTAAGCAAGTGTAGCTATGATGCTGTATCTAAAGACAGAAGGGAGAAGCCTACAGTGCTGCCCACAGAGGTGTGAGCACCTACAGGAGCAGTTGTGACCGCCATCTTCATCGGATGCAGTGACTGACTGGCCAGTTCCGAAGCCCCAGGCCCAGCCTCTCCTGGGCTCTGTCCTGGCCTGAGGCCTGGGCAGCAGCTCACTGCACTCTCAACTCTGTGTTTAGAGCGTCAAAGGGAGAAGCATCAACAAAGCACCTTTGTTTCACGTGACCAGATGGTGCTTCTACTTTCTCATACATGATCGCCTCCTGTGAATGCCAGTCTGGTTGTTACTCGTGCTCTAAGCCAGTCTCACCCCAGGGTGGGACAGATGAGGTGGGGCAGGAGTCAGGTCCGAGACCTGATGCAGTCTGGCCTCTTACAGTGAAGCTGTCATAAAGGTGAACCTTAGACCGTGGTGTGTGGTGGGAGACTTGAAGGTGTGACACAAGCCAGTCCTGACTCTAAGTAGCTAAAAACCCTGAATGAGGCTTCAGAGGCTCTGTGCCTAGGTTTCCATCTGCCACCTCCTGCAGTCTCAGCAACTCCCCTCCAAACACAGCTGGCCATGTCTCTCAGCACTGAATGGGCCTTCCCTGAGGAAGGCTTTCACCAGAGGCTTGTTTTACATCATAGTCTCTGCTCTCCCTGCGTTGGAGAGGACAGAAGCTCCTCTGACAGGTGAGAAACCAGCTCCCAGCTTTTTCCTCTGCAGATCCAGGTGTGTGCAGGGGGCCAGGCTCATTTTGCTCTGTGGATTAGTTGTTGTAGTGTAAGTCTAGAGATCCGTCCAAAACCTCATGCATGCAGAGGTGAGGTGGGGTTCTTAAAGGTGCGTGGAGCAGGGGCTCTATAGCTGGCTTGCTGTTAGGAGGCATGGTCCGATCTGAAAAGGTGAGCCACCAAGTCACCGGGAGGAGCCTTTCCTGGCTCCTCCTTTATTCTCTCTGCTGTGACGCTGCCATGAGGTGAGGAGCTGCTCCCCTGCCAGGCCCTGTGCCAGCCTGTCCTGCCTCGGACTGGACTGAAATGTGAGCCGCAATAAATCTCTCCTCCTTGACATTACAGGTGATAGGAAATGTGTCCCAGCAACTGGAAGGGATGCAGGCAGATGTACCACAGCATCCAGGATACAAGGAAGCCACGCCCTACCCGTGTATGGGGCTCAGGTATGTGGCAGTGGGCAAGGAATGCCTCTTTGCTCTGGGGTGCCTATAAAGACATCTGGTGGGGGCTGGGGATTTATCTCAGTGGTTCCGATGCCTGTCTTGCAAGCTCAAGGGCCAGGGTTCGATCCTTGGTAACCACATACCATACTGGGTGTTGAGACTCACGCCCAGCAGCAACCAGTACCACATACCACAGTGCCGGGCGTGGTGGCTCACGCCTGTCATCCCAGCACTTGGGAGGCAGAGGCAGGAGGATTGCTGTGATGTGAGTTTGAGGCTGAGTTGAGGGCCAGCCTGAACTACAAAGTGAGACCCTGTCTCAAAAACCTAAAAAAAAAAAAAAAGACATCTGGTGGGGCTGTTCCCTATGTTCCAACTGGCCAGTGGGGAATGAAGGTGACATTCTGCTCTCCATCTGCCTCTTCCCTCTTTCTCTTTCTCACTGGTTCCAGGTTCAGATGGGAACGAGTGGCGTGATTAAATGGACGATCGAAAATCCCAACACTAACTGTATGAACTCACACCATGAAAGCAAACCCACCACCTGGATTGAAATGTTGCCAGCTCCTTCTCCTCTGGCAAAGCTTCCAGGACTCCATAAACATCCTCTCCGGTTTGCATGCCATCTGGAAACCACGGGAGCTTAGTTCAAGTTGTTCTCCAGGAGACCTGGTGCTGGTGACAGCCCACAGTGCCTGTCAGGTGGTTTCCTCAGCCAAGGTGAAGCTTGGGGCCACAAACCGTACTTCCCAAGTGACTCAAGTGGCAACTTTGTCTAGCCAGACACAGAGCCAGGAGTCCCACTGGTTAAATAATTCACGGGCTACCTCTGGGGGAGCAAACACAGCTCTGTCTAATGCCGTCTGACAGGTGACTTCATGCATCATTTAACTCTTTGCAGTGCCCAGGAATGCAACAAAGATTAGATAATCAGAATAATTTCACTTCTGTAAACTGCTTTGTTTTCTAAGGAAAAAAATATTGCAAATTTGAGCTATAAAAGAAGTACTCTTCTGATTTGTCCAAAGAGAAAAACAATATCAAGCATTCATGACAGTAATGAATTGAGCACACCATCTCCTCTCTGCCAAGCAGGGTCATGGGCCCTCAGGAAAGATGCCCAAGGCCAGTGGGAGAAATCTCACCTGAAGTGCTTTCCAAAGAAACAGCCTGTGAATAGGAAACAAATGGAGGAAGAGGAAGAGACAAAGACAGGGAGGGGCGGGGGAGAAAGAGAGCGACACATGGGGTGATCTTGAAGGCCCAGGAAAGGAAGCCCTGCCTGACACCAAGAAGGTGTGCAGCTCTGTGGCTGGCTTCGTGGCTTCGTGGGCTGCCTTCCCAAGGACAATCACATCTAGTGAATACTTCATTGAACTGAAGCCTTTACACTAAAAATGTAGATGGCTTATTTCCATATGACAAATGAAATCCTCATGGCTGGTTACTTCTTTCACGGCTATTCTCTGTGAGGAGCAAACAGCATGAATTTTTTTTGGAACAATAGGGTATTTTAAGCCTTGTGACTATTAACCATAGCAGGCTAGTGCAGATGCTATGGGGAAATGTAACAAGTGGACCCATTCCTCACCTTGAGTCTTCTCGACCTTGCCTGTGGCCAGGCCACCTTCTCTTTGTGTCTAGCAGAGCGTTGAGTGAGTCTGCTGTTGTGATCTTGTCCCTCTACGGACTGACCTTGCGGATATGCTCGGTAAAGAGCCCCCAGTAGACTGGACCAGCAGTCATATCTGCACTGTCAATGATTAGTTCATTAATTAGGGCAGAAGAGGCCCTGCTCCAAGGCACCCTGCAGCCTCTAGGCCTTGGAAAGAACACTCAGTGACAAAAAGTTGCACTTGTTTGGGAAAATCAGGTATACTTTAAAGGTTTAAAATGTCACCTCAGGAAAAAAAATCCCTTGTAAGTGTAGGTTAAAAGCAAGGACATAAGCCCCAGCTCTGCATCCCTAACCTGGCCAGGAGTCTTTACATACCACACGGGGCCTGCTGACAGAGGGTTTCCAATTCATTCTGACAAGCATGCAATATTAAGTTTAGGTGTGGGCCCTGTGGATCTGAAATTAAATATCCTGTCACTAACATGGATTTTAAATCCCACTTATCTGAGGTATATGAAAAGTTAATGCCCAGCAGAGGAATCAAATTCAGAGCAACACATGGCAAAAGCCTTCATCTTCAATCTCTCAACACACTTCTGGTGAAAAGGAGTGGTGTAGACACTAAGAGGGAACAAGGGCTTCTCGTGCTCCCCAGCTGAGGAGTTCTGCTCTGCTGTAATTTACACGTGTCCCCCAAATCCATGTCCTGGAAGCTTAATCCTTGGTACAATGGTATTAGGAGGGAAAGAGCCACCTGGCTTGAGTCCTCATGAACTGATCAATGTGATCGTGACAGTGGCTGGGGTTGCATGTGAGCAGGTTGTGCTAAAAAACAAGTCCACTCCGGGTGTCTCTCCTCTCTTGGGTGCACAGATTGCCTTTCTGCTTTTCGTCCATGTTCTGACACAGCCTGAGACTCTCAACTAATGCCAGGGCCACTCCCTGGACTCCCTGTCTCCAGATCCATCAGCTACACAAGATTCTTTGCTTTCTAAATTTTCCAGTCTGTGGTATTGTGTTATAGCAGTAGAACAAGCATAAGGACAAGTATTCAAGATGCTGATGCATAAGAGCCTCACATAGGTTCTTAAGCACCTTCTGTACATTTACGGTCTACTCTTGATAGCTGGGGGTAGGGGTGGAGAGGGTTCAGCAAGTCAGAGATGCTCAGGAAAGGCGAGGAGGGCTCACTGGTGGAAGTGTTTCTCCTTCCCCTTGACAGCCAAAGTTCCTGTATTAAACACACTAGCTGGGTGCTCAATAAATGCATCGAAGGTCTTCACTGCTACAGATGCACAAGGATAACCAGAGTGGAAGGAGATCGGAAAGGTTCAGACCGTTCAGATCATCCTCCTGATTTGGGATCCCAGTGGCAGCCTCTAGTGGTGAAGAAACACCAGCACTTACGATACCAGCCCTCGGGAACCCTGACTGCACAGCCACTGTGTCGAGACACAGTAGAGAGAGTGACGGTGCAGCAGCTTGCACGTAGAGTTTATCCTGCAGGGGAGTTTAGTCCATTTCAAAATTCGAAAAAGAATGTGATGATAATAATAATAATAAAAAGGAAAAAAAGCTTATGTATATAGGGGTAGGGGGTTGTAATGTGGGTAGGGAAATGGGGAAAAATGAGAAGTTGGGTCATATACTTGTACAAACTCTCAACGTTGAATGCGATCATGATGTGTATATATAATGTACCAGTAAAGATTTGAATTTAAAAAATCAAAAAAATTTTGACGCAGTGGCCTCTGACTCAGGATTCACTGAGGCCAATAGTTCCCTGGTGACAGCTTAGAAAGAGAAAGCAAATCACTGTCCCTCCTCCCTCTTGCTTTTGATGCTTACAGTCTCTATCACTAAATGGCTTGGTGCTCCCTGAGTCCTTGATTCACCTTCCTCCTGATTTTCATGGGCTTTGAAGGAAAGGAACATTTCTTGCTCCTTGTACATAGTGAGTATGTGGTACTTTTCCCAAAGTGTTTATTAAGTTCTTATTATGTATTGGATGCTTTTCTAGGTTGACTGACATTAAACCAGACAGCAGTGGTGACAATTAATTTTGTATGGCAACTTGACTAGGATATGGGCGCACAGACAGGGATAAACTGTTATTTTGGGTGTGCTGATGAGTTTTTGGTGTCTTTTTAAAGGTCAGCATTTAAGCCAGTAGAATAAAAGTGTGGGCAGGCATTGTGTAACCCACTGACAGCCTGGATAGGGAGAGCGCAAGTAGAAAGCAGAGGGGGAGTAAATTTTCTCCTCTCCTTGAGCTGTGACATCCATCCTTCCCGGCCCTTGGACATCAGAGCTGCAAGTTCTCAGGTTCCAGACTTTGACCTTGACTAGTAGTGAAATCACCAGCATTCATGGTTCTCCAGAGATAGGGATGGTCTCTCATGGAACTTCCTGGCCATCATTATCCCACATATAGGCAAATATATGTGTACATAGATATAAAATATATATCTTTTTGGTATATGTAACATATCGAGACATATACCTGTTGGTACATATATTACCTTATTGCTCCTGCTTCTTTGGGGGAGCCTCATCACAGGACCTCTGCAAAACAGCTATTTTCATTTTCCAGGTGATACTACTGACGAACATCTCTGATGATGAGTCTAGGTGACAACAACCAGGAGTGACCAGAATCCAACTATCTGAGGTTCAAGGCCAGTAGACAGTTCTTTCTAATCTTATCCTAGTTGTGCAAGGACTGGTTAGTACTAAGACTTGTCTCTGAATAAGAGGCATTACTTTTCACAGGGCGAGAAGTATGATTGGTTATTGAGGTACACTGTTTTTTTGATTAATTATGCCTAAGGAAGTCAGGTGTTTAAATCATTGATGTATTACAAAGAAAATGAAAAACACAGCAAAGTAAAATTATGTGTCCTATTAGATTTTAATAGTTAGATGCAGCTTATTTTGATTCTGGAAGAAGGGGGATTATAAGCCATCCCATGTAATTTCTGGGTACTTTTCTTGCATAGCTCTGACCACACCCTGGGACAGAACTTTATGACTAACCCTAGGCCATGGAGATGGAGCTGGCATGCGGTGTGCTCTAGGTTACCAAGCTGGAGAGAGTAGATGTAGCATTTGATTCTGAGATCATGTGTCTATATGGGACAATATTTAAAATACACCTTTCACCATAAACCCTTCTAAGAGGGACCTAATGTTATCAGCTTAAGTTAAATTTGACTATCATTTTATTCATATGCTCTATATGATAATTATATAAGATTATTAATGCTGTTAACATTAGTTTACAGTAATGGTGGCATATAGATCTGTCAGCTTTTTGTCTCCTTGGGCTTTCATGGACATAGGAATTTCTGCATAAATTGCAGAGATCTTTGTAGTAATGAGTCTAGATCACTCAGTCAAGGCTGTCACAGAATGGCAAAGAATCCTTTTGTGTGTACACCATTCATAATGGTGCAAGGATGAAGAATTACATACAAGTGCAACATTAGATGAATTGCTCAGAAGATACATGTAAACTACTTGTTCTTAATGCACACTGTACTGACCCATAATCCCACCTTTCACAGTATCTACTTTCAAACTTTTATATGACAGGGGCTGAGGATTTAGCTCAGTGATTCCAGCACCTGCCTTGCAAGTGCAAGGGCCTGGGTTCAATCCATGGTAACCACATGCAACAGTGCTGGGCACACCAGCAATCAGTATCACATACCATAGTGGTGGGAATAGTGGCTCACACCTGTAATCCCAGCACTCAGGAGGCAGAGGCAGGAGGATTGCTATGAGTTCAAGCCTAGCCTGGGCTACATAGTGAGTTCAGGGTCAGCCTGAACTACAAAGTGAGACCGTGTCTGAAAAAAAAATATTAAAAATCTCTTACAATAAATTTAAAAACCCCAATGGAAATTTAAAAATTCAAAGAATATAAATAAGCACTTTCCCAAAAGAAATACACATAATATCTACCACTGAAAAAATTGCTCTTACTAAAAATAAGAGAAATATGCAGTAAGACTAAGGAGATACTTTTTTTTTAAAAAAAATATAACTACTACCAGATATCATGTAAACAAGGATCAAAAAGTTTATCACACATTGTTTGTGACCCTGTAGGGAAGTAAATTAACTTCATAAGAGTCTTTCATGGTCTGTATTAGTGAATGTTTCTTCTCGCATCTCACCACATCTGCCCTGACCTCTCTTTGTCTCTTCCAAGGTCTTTCACAATTCATTTGTTTGAGTTCATGGGAATATTTTCTTTCCCATTTGTCTGTTGGAATCACCTGTAGTGTATGTGCTGCACTGACCATTAATTTTCCAGCTCTTTCTCTCCTTTTATACTGCAATATCTTTATACTGCTTCTAGTAGGTTATAGTGTCCTATGAAGATTCCTTCTTACATTTATAGTCCTCACTGAATGTGGAGAATTCTTGATCCAGGTAATTGAAGTATTTCAGGAAGCAATGTTGAGCTGGTAAAGAATTTTCCTGATCCACTACTAAATCTTAGAGTGGTTGTGTGTTTATGAGTTGAGTTAGCCATTGTTGCTTCTCAGCTAACAGAACACAGGCTGCATCTTTGGGGTGGGGGGAGGGGAAGAACTTTCCCTGGGAAGACTGGCCTTCACCTTACGAGACAGAACACTGTCCAGTGACACGAATGGGTCACCATATACCATAGGAAAGCTGGGGACAGAAGCCTTTGGCCTCTAGGATAGAAACATACAAAACAGAAGGGGTAGCACCGAGAGTTCAGTGAGCCAGTCCACTGGGTTTGCCACACTGCCTGGAAAGAACTTACTTTTCCAAACAAGTATCACAAGGTCCTTATTCTTTCCCTGCTGTGGGGTCCTGACTGTCTGTCTCACCCCTACAGGTCTAGGTTATACACCTGGGAAAGCACAGCTAATAACTATACAGAAATGGCTGATAATGTAATGATCTAATATTACATCACCTCAACTGGTGCTGGCACATCAACACTGGCTCTTCAACATCACTGTTGGATTCAGTAACATCCCAACCTGTCCAAACTCTTCATGAACATAAAAGTATCAAACATTTTATCTAAAAATAAAAGATTCCCCTGAAGAAAATCCCAGGGGATTTATTTTGTCAACACTGAATTAAAATTCTCTCCACGGCAGCCGAGATTCAGTTCACCTACAGATCTCATGATTTATTCAATGTTTCGACTACTGACTAATCATTCAGCAGGTGCTGCGCTTCCAGTTTACTGCCGGGAGCATTTACGGAAAACACAACCAAAATTCCCCTCACGAACATTCCCTAGCTAAAGAGGAAGAAGCCGGTGTAAACATTATTTTGAGTCCTTCCAACAGAAACATATTTACATTTCCAGATTCTGTTACTTCTCTCCTTTGGACGGAACTGCCAGCTCAGTTTCCCTGCTGTGCTAACTGCATGTGGTGATTACAGAGGGGAAATTCCAGCTTGGCTTTTGCTTGTAATCTCTCAGGCTGATATTTATATATGTTTTGGACTCTCGTCCTTCCTCAGGAAAGTGAATTTCATAAATTACTAAAGACATCCAAATAGGATCATCATATGTAAACAGTTTCCAGCAAAAAATAAATAGGCTGTGATTTGAGAAACAGCAGAGTTGTACAAGGGACAGCTTGAGGTTAAAGCAACACTTCACACAATTCCTATTACGGGTTTCCAAATACGCTACAATGAGTCTAATGAAATGTCCAAAGCACAGAATTTCTTACGGGCAGAATAAGTGTTCTATAGGCCACCTAATCTCTCAGTTATACATAACTGGGAGGAAGTTCCATCTAAGGAAACTTAAGGCACGACACAGTGAATGTATTCCATGTTTTGGGATTTTCATAGTGCGGAGTGACTTCTGCGTGCTTGTCTCAGCCGGAAGTGGCCAAGTCAGTTCCTGCTGAATGCATTTTAAAAGGAAGAACAATATAGCACAGTGGCCATGTTGCTCGACTGAGGACTGAGGACTAGATTCGGGCTCTCTCACTGCCACTTGCTATGTGTCACTCTGGTATACTGCATACTGTCATGTATGTCACCCAAGAAGGGTCTTGATTGTCTTTTATCAGACCACAAATAAGAGGGCGAGAAAAGCTAAGTACCTACATTATTGCTTCTCATGTGGTTAGGTCCAGTGATACATAGGAGATATCTTCAAGCTGGGAGAAGCCTAAGAAAGTTTAACTTTCCTGAAAAAATGAAACGATATGACCGACACTGCTCCTTTCTATACCTCATTTTCTCTACTGTGGTGGTAAAGGCTAGAGCCAAGGCAGACATCTTGTGATCATGAAAGAAAAGTCAAGAAAGCAGTAGGTAGGAGCGGTCCAACGTCTGAGGCATAGCCTGCCTCCAAGGCTCGTGTGAGGAAGGACACCATCTCACCACACACAGAGTCTGCAGCTCTCCACACTTGTGAATCTTCTGCTCCTCACAGGCCAAATGTTCACGGCTGACACGGTAACTGGGGGAGTTACCTTGTCTCCCAGAAGGTGAAGAGACAAGTGCTCATGGTGACTCCACCTCATGGTGACTCACCTCAGCCAAAAGCAGGACTGCCTCTTCAATCAATCTACAACGACCCGCCTCTGAACACACTTCAACCAGTCATGCTTCAACCAACCATACCCACTTGTATGTTTACGCCCTCTACCCTTTACTATAAAAGTAACTGAATTTGCATTAAAGATGGAACAGTTCTCAAAATTCTCCCCAGAGTCTGTGCGGTGACTCTGCGCACTCACCCTCCCGGTCCCGGCCCCCGAACCTTATCTTCGGCTGTGTACCATCCAGACGCCGAGAATGACAACAGCAAGGGAGCCAAATGTCTGCTTGCTTTATTTAGTGGAAATGGTTTAAAGTTAGGGAAAGAGGAGTATGAGACCTTATATCTCCTCTGATCAAACTGTGCTTAGATACATGGTAACCAATGATGGTCTCTGTGAAGTGCACATTTTTATCTTCTTCTAATACCTTTGCTTTGTCTCATGTTATCTTTTCAATTCTTCTCACCATCCCATTGTTTATTCATACATATTCTGGTTTCCTTTTACATATCATGATGCTGTTAATTCTGTATTTTCTTATACTGCCTTTGAAAGAGGTTGAGAAATACAGGTGCAGAGATGAAAAGGTTGTGTTGATTAACTCCAAGTCCTACCACTCAGCTCCTTGATTTCAGCAAAAAAATAGACAAGGAGCAGATTAATCAATCAAAAGGAACCACCCTGAGAGGCTTGTGGAAAAATTGCAAGAGGATGTTCAAGAGTAAAACTAAATCTCCCCAGGGATTTACAGCTATAAAGGAAGAAGAGAGAAAAGGACAAGCAAGACAAGCAAGAAGTCTGTCCTGATGCTTACTAAGCGGCAGGCTGCCACTGCCAGGAGTGGTGGCCTCAGGGGCTTCAAGGCATGGTTTGTGTGGTTGTGAAAGATCGTGTTCTCAAGGGCACTGTGCTCTGTTTAAGGCTCTGCTGCCGACACTGTTAAACCTGAAATGTTTGGAGAAGCATAATGGAAGGGGATGTGTTATCATTCTGCAGTGGGCTCCACAAAGTAGGTAGTGCCTGCTGACTGCAGCCTTTGTGTCACTAACTCCCTACATCCCCTGGGAGAAAGATAGTGTAATATTATCCTATAGGAAGAAATCGAGACCCAAGTTACTGATGAAACTTCTCTAGTTGGACTCTACTCAGCCAGGAAGGGGCTGAATTCAAGTTCAAACTCAAACTGATGTTGTTCCAAGGTCATTTTAACTCCACAGTCATTCTATGTCAATGAAAAATTCTCTTAGATAAATTCAGGACAGCTGAATTCTGCAAATGTGAGTTTCCAGAAAATAAAGTCTTTATAGTCCAAGAAAATTAGTAGCACTGAAGTGATGGGAGGCTGAGTGGGCTCCTGTGCTTTCCCTGGGACTGTGGTGACAGAGGGCTTTGACATGGCACCCTTGTTACTTGGTCTTTCAGCTGCCACCTGTGACAGCTGAAGTTCCCTGAATTTTGGTCCCTTTTGCAGTAACTGTGCAATTCATAACCTTTGGCAGATGAGGATGCGCTACCTAAACATTTTAGGGCTCTGCAGACAGTTGCTTCTACATTCCTAATTGTACTTCCTTGCATTACTAGGTAGCAAGGAGGCCAGGACAGGTGTTATTAGCTTCATTTGACAAAGTCCTGGCCAGAAAGACTCAATTGCATAGAAACACATTAAGTTAACAGCTTAGCTAAAACTAGAACCTGGTTTTTAATCTCACCATAGGTGGATTTTTTTTCTCACCAAAACACAAAATTATGGTTAAAACAAATAAAAATCCACAACCTAATTGGTCACTTTATAGCATTCTTCATCAATGTTTCTTGGCAATATGATGAGTGATAATAAAATGCATGAGAATTCATATCAGAATTTTAATGGGTGTGTTGACCTCCAAGCTACAAAATAATATCTACTAGGGAAAATCAGGGATGGAGAGGAAAAACACATTTACCAGCCAGACTAGGAAACTACCCATCTGTGTAGATGCTGAATTCTGCACAGCAGGTTGCAGACACCTGCGAAGACTCCGCAGGGAGCTGTCCTTGCACAGCACAAGCAGAGTGAACTCAGTAACTAAAGGCAGCCCCAGCAGCTAGTGCCCTTTTATGAGCATCCCATGTTCCCCAAGAACAGTTGCTTCTTTTTCAATTACTAGAAATCCTGGGGTTGGTGTTTTCTGCTGAAGCTGATTTAGAATGCTGCCTAAAGTAAATGAGAACTAGATCTTGGCCTTTCTAATCTTTTGATTTAGCAAGAGGACTAGGAGCAGAATTCGTTGCAATTTCCAACCACATTATGGAAGGCCACTCTTTCCCCATCAGAAGTGACAACTGTTCTAAAACCAAACCAGAGTTTTGTATGTAAATTAGCTGTGGGTATCGACTGTCATAAAGCCCAGCAGTGGTCTTTTTGGAGTGGCAGTGAATGGAGCACTTTGAAAATGCAGCAGATTCTGGAAATGCTTTTCATTATCATCATAGAAACAAAAAGGAAAGAAACAAACCACACGGACAGTACAAGGGAAATTGCCAGATTGCCAGGAAATATCTATCCTGGGCTTGGCTATAATAAGTTTACGCTGCATTCATTTGAGTGAGGAAAATACATCAGCTACAATCGTATTTTCTTCTCGATTAGAAAAAAGGGCTTGGGGGGGTGGATCTTGACCTTCAGTAGCTGGATTATTCTACTTTGATGTGGGTGCATTAAACATTAACAATCTTACCATGTTACTTTCCCAGACCAAATCTTATTAGCATTTGGTTATGACATTGGTTCTTGCTGGTGAATTATTTTAAAAATGTAAGCGTCCAAGGTGGTGCGATAAAAATCACATAGTCACATAATGGAGGTTATTAAAGGCCTTTGAAGATTTGAAATAGGCAGGACCAGTGTACACAAAGCTTTCAGTCACTGTTTTGCTTTCGCTAAAATATTTTGTGGAGCAAAGAGCTGCTCCTCTGTGATATGATTCTCGCGCAAGGCTCAAAAATCTGTGGGCACGTGGTATATTTCGGTAGATTAGGGCTTAGAAGCTGGCCTTCCTTTCTCTTCACGCTTTTCAGCACAGAGATTGCACAGACTGCTCCCTTCTTTTCCAGAATCATTCCAGGAACGAAGATGCCAGGTGGCTGAGACCCTGCAGGATTCTACTTCCTTCTTCTGTCCAGAAGCATGCCTGCTGAAACTTCGAAGGACTGAGAAGCAGGTGTCAATTATTCCCTCCCAATATTGTACTGGCACAGCACGAACTCTGAATCCTCAGATGCTTTGTGGCAGGAGGATTCCATCAGATTAGTCCCTGGAGAGGTCTGGATCGTTAACATGCTCTCCAGCGGTAGCTGGAGAAGGCTCAGGGGAAGCCGACTGGGGATGAAGTGTGTGTCAATCATGCACACAAATGGGGAAGTAGCCTGCGTCCCTGTGGGGTGACTCCAGCTTTGCCTCCAAAATCTGGGAGCAAAGAGCCTGGCTTCAGAAAGGGCAGCCCAGGCAAACTGACCACCTGGTTGCACCTGGCCAAGACCTGGTTGAATAAAAAGCAAGGGAGCAGAAAGAATCACTTTCTTTTCTTCCATTGCTTGTCTCCAATAACTAAGGTACCAGCACACATTAGCCTCATTCCCCTCAATTAAACAGAAAATGAAGAAAATCATTCTCTGGAGAGTGTAGCTGATGTGTCGGAGGAGAGGTCAGGTGCCGAGGAATCAACTCACTCCAGAAAGGCAAAATGCGGTGTTTCAGACCCAGGGGATCTATTAAAGTACACAGTTTAACATCTTGCTTCCTAGAGCACAAAGTCGAGAAGACACTAACCTGCCCTAAGTGTACTGGCTGCCCCTGTCACTGCTGCTGTCTCTAGTGCCACATGTCCTCAGGCAGTCAGGTACAGAAGTGTCCCAGCAGCCTTAGAGCAACTTCCCCAGTACCCCTGGATCCTGCAATGGCTCTGCCCAGTCGTGAACCACAGCTTTGGATCACTGGAGAAAAGAAGGTGTCCGATGTCATCAACAGTGGGTTACTAGCATGCAGAGGGCAATGACAGACAGAACCCATTCTCCCAAAGAGCTGGCATGGCCATTGAGCACTGGCAAAGCTCATCTCATCGTGGACCCTCAGATTATGACTGGCTTGACATATGAGCAACTTGTGTTAGTTGAATATTAGTTTTTAACTTATGAACACAGTCTCGAGTTATGACCTGAATGCTGGGTGTGTGTGCTTTCAGAGTTTCAGATACAGATTTAACCCTTAGAGTTCTCAGAGGAACAGTGCAACATCCTTTGCTGGGTGAGTTTGATAAGAAATCCTGGGCCAGTGTCTCTCTAAGGACACTGAGATCTGACTGTATATGGGAGAGAAACTTTGAAGTCTCTGTAGAGGAGCCTGAGCCTTTGGTTGACAAACCTGAGTTATAACCAACTCTTACGAATAAAGTGAGTTCGTGAATTGAAAGTCCAATGTATATGGATGTCAGAGGCAAAGGAAGAGAAGAACCGTTTTAAAATAAAGATTGGGTTAAACTAACAGACACTCCACTCAAATGTGTCTCCAATTACAAAGACATTTCTTTGATCTCATACTAAAAATACGATTTTTTTAAAATCACAGAACTAACAATACAGGTGGGCTATTATCATAGATTCTTTTTCGGGCTATGCCCAGCGACGAAGGGACTGCTGGTCTGTTACTATCATCACCCAAGATTTTTTTTCCCCAAGCATGAAAGGAACAACCTCTTTGAAAGAGCATAAAGCTTAAGAGGATTTGCTGTAGCTTTCAATGCATGCGTTCCTTCAAATACATGAATTAATAATAAAACTGTATTTATCAAGTATGCAACTAAAGTTCATAGGATAGCCTGAGGACTAGGTTAAGGAAATTTTTCTAAACCAAGGGTTTAGAAAACTACCAGCTTCTATCATTCTGAAAAATTAGAAAAGCCCATAGTGCAAGTCAGTTTGTAAGCCATCTCCAGATGCTACACCCCCCAGATCTACTTGTTCATACAGCTACGTGGTCATTCATGCAGTCTTCTGTGAATAGCTGCGTAAGTACCCAGGGTGACCAGGGTGCTGGGTCCACTGGTTCCTGGCCTGCACTATGCTTCCTCTGAGGATGATGGGAGGGAGCTGGCAGCAGGAAGCATTTGGAGATAGACTTGCAGTGGTACTGTACACGGTAGCCTTTGTTGTGAGGACCTAAGGACCCCAGGGCACACAACACAACACGCAGAAAAGCTGAGGTAGGGAACTGAGGAGCAGGAGGACATGCCACACTAGACTGAATCAGTTGTACATTACAAAGAAACTAAATCTTGATACCGAAGTCACTCTATTATCCGTGTGGAAAAAGGCCTCTAGAAGAGAAGATTCTGAAGTTCAGTCGAAAAGGCATGAGATCTGACCAAGTTCACAAGTTCTAAATTCTCTAACTCCAGGCCATACCTTCTGTTTTATTTCATCATCTCCCTAACCTTTTAAAGGTAAATGCTGCATCCTCTTTTGGCTAGAACTGGATATGAATATGTGGATGTTGATATTTTATCAGCTCAATTTATGCATGAATTTATTATTCATGGCTAAGAGCTCTATATGAAAATCCACATTTTATTGGAGTAGATGTTTACTTGGAGTTTGAGTAGCTCTGAAGAGCTCTTCACATTAAATTAATTAGTAACTAAGAAGTATTATGTTGAGCATTGGCTGTGCACAGGCAGAATTCTGAGCAAGATTAGATGATTAGACAAATTTTTACCTTGTTTGGGGTTCGAGAATTTCAAGGGACTAAATGAAACTAGTATGTTTACAAGTAACTTTAAAGCTTTGTAAAAAGTAGGAAGGGATACAGAAGGAGACTTCTGAAGTACTGTGGAGGCAAAGGCAGTTTTTCTTGAGATGCTAAGAAGATCTGGAGAAAGTGGATTTGAGCTGAGTCCTGACTGGCAGCTGGATTTGCTGGATCCTGGCACTGGGAAAACTGAGGCTACTTGACTACTGCTTGGTGCTGAGAAACCACAGAAATATTCCCATTAAAGCCAACAAGGAGAGAAAGACATTGTCCTTAATTTGGTGTTGTCCTAAAGGCCAATTTAAAGGGACGATACAGGGACCCCAAACACTAACAACAAGAAGACAAAATGATCTTATAGAGATGATAATCTCTAAATGATCTGTAGCGATAATATGGTTGGTAGGCCTAGAAGACTATAAAAATAGCAAAATATTCAATTAGACAGCTATGGCAAGTTCTTATCAACAACTCAATAACCTTAACATTTGTAAATTACAATTAGTTTGGAAGAAAAGACCACTATTTAGAATGTAAGAAAAGTGTCATGAGACGCACAAGATCTGTACAAACTGAACATTAAAACACCATCCAACGTCATGAAAATCTTTAAAGAAATCACAATTCTTTGATTGGAAAGCACTGTTAAAGGTTTGATTTTTCTTTAATTTAGTATAAATTTAGTATAAATTTCCAATAACTGAATTTTTTTCATGGAGTCATACATGATTCTACAGTTTATCTGGAAAATAAACAAGAAGAATAAATCACCAACAGAGCAAAAAGGCAAACAGCAATAGGGGAAAGAATCTACCAGCTGTTTTTCAAAGGGCTACTATCTAGAATATATAAGGAGCTTAAAAAAATTAGCCCCTCCCCCAATTTAAAAACTGAATTCAAAAATAAGCATCTGGAATGAACAGACACTTCAGAAGAAGAAGTCAAAGCAGCTAAGATGCACATGATGGGCTCCAGATTTAGCTCAGTGGTTCCAACATCTGCCTTGCAAGTGCAAAGAATCCCTGATAACCATATACAACAATGCTGGGCATGGTGGCTCATGCCTGTAAGCCCAGAACTCGGGAGGCAGAGGCCGAAGGACTGTTGAGCTTGAGGTTGAGTTCGAACTACAAAGTGAGACCGTCTCAAAAAACTAAAAAAAAAGAAAAAAAGGAAAAAAAAAGCACTTGAAGAAATGCTAAACATTTCTTCAGCTGGTCATTTGAGAGATGCAGATGAAAATAACACTGAGATTTCATCTCACTACACAAAGAATGGCTGCTAATTTGAAATTAGCCAGCAACAAATGCTGACAAGGCTGTGGAGAAAAAGGAACACTTTTCCACTGTTGGTGGGAATGTAGACTAGTACAACCACTGTGGAGACCAGTATGGAGATTCCCCAAAAAACTAGGATTAGAGGTCCATTTGACCTTGTTATTCCTCTGTCAGTTATAGATATGAAAGAATTAGAAAATTCATATCACAAAGACATATGTGCACATATGTGCACCCATGTTTATAGCAGCTCAGCTTGTGATAGTTAAATCTTGGAAACAAACAAAATGCCTATCAACTGAAGAATAAATAAAGAAGATTCTGTTTCCTATAAAACAGAATATTACTCTGCCATAAAATGATAAGTTTGAGTCATTTATCCTCAAATGGACCTAACTTGAGGACAGAACCATAAGTGAAATAAATAGGTCACAGATGTATAAATATCATATCTTTTCTCTAGTATGAGAAAATGAAGCTATAAATGAGTTCTAGAACATATAGTAGATATTGTGAAATAGAAAATATTCAAAAGGAAAAAAGGGGCTAGGGGTAAGTAATGAGGGGAAAAATAATGTGATGGTCATATAAAAAAGGAAACAAAGCTTATATATATAGGAGGAAGGGGGTTATAGGGTTGGTAGGGTAATGGGGAAAAAATGAGAATTAAGTCATGTCATATACTGGTACAAATTCTCAATGTTGAGTGTGATCATGATGTGTACATATATTGTACCAATAAATATTCAAATTTTAAAAAATTTAAAAAAGAATAAAGATTCAATGTAGATAATGACTCGTATTAAAATACATTGTTTTGGGTTTTTGAGATATGGCCTCACTATGTAATTCAGGCTGACCTTGAACTCACTATGTAGCCCAGGCTGGTCTTGATTATAGTGATCTTCCTGCCTTACTCTAGCACTGGGGTTATAGGCATGTACCACCATGCCTGGCTTAGAACATATTTTTGAAGATATCATAATTAAAATACTCTTAATGCATGAAAAGACAGATCTATGGAACAGAGTATAGAATAGACCATAGTGTCCATTATTATTTGATTAAAATACTATAGCAGGTAAGCAGATAAAAGATAAATTATTGCAGGTAAACAACTGATAAAACATAGTTTATAATCTTTATTACTCACCTTATATCAGTATACAGATAAATCAAAGATTTAAATGGAAATATTAAAACATCCAGAGAATTTCCTTATACAATTACAGAGAAGATCCCTCTGTATGTAACTCCCAACCCAGAATTCATAAAAGATGATAAACTTAACAACATAAAATGAAATAAAACCTGGACAGCAAAATATACTATAAACAAATTCAAGAGATATATAACCCCCACATTATCAAAAAAGGGATAATTAACATAAGAAAAGCTTCCTTAGATCAGTAAAGAAAATATCAGAAGTACAACAGACTCTTAGGCCTAGAAAAGAAACTGGCTTTCCCTTTTAAGGAGACAAATGTGGACTGAAATCATGTGGAGTTGACCTTTTTCATCTATCATCTTGACCAGGTTCAGACCAAAGAGTAGAAACCAAACAAATGTTCACTGACGGAAAGCAAGATAAATAGATTAGTTTGTCCTCATCCTATAGAATTCTGTTCAGATGTCTACAAGAATGAAAGCAGTGTTCCATGTACTAATGTGAACTTGTGCCACTGCGTTCCTCTTCACCTCTTTGGCAAAGGTGGGATCCTTTGTCCTCAGTAGTACGTATGAGACAGCTACACACTAGCACCAGACAAATGAGGCAGGTAGCAGCTGGTAGCAACGTACCGGGGAAATACACTCAGAGCTTGGGAAAAAAGACACAGATCGCATCCAGGGCCACGTTAGGAATACACTGCAGAGCAGAGGGAAGAGAAGCAGACCCGAGAAGCTGTGGGAGGCAGGGATAGTTACAGCAAGAGAGGAAAGTGTCCCTGGGTCCCTGTAAAATGGTACCATTGGCTTGTTTCAGGAACTTTATAGGTTAGAAACAAAGCAAAATTTGCTAGGTCGAAGACTGGGTCCTTTGGGTTTAGCTGATAGAGAGACTGTCTGTATGGGGATCCTTTCTCACTGGGAGAGGGTATATTTGCTGAAAGTAGGAGAATCTAGGTTTAGGTCCCAGTGCTTAAAAATACAAGGCAGCATGAGAACTGTTGAGCCGCATCATACAGGAAAAACTACCTGGTAAGTGAAGAAGGGTGGAGCACTGTGCTGCACACTGCATGTGCTTTTAGATGAAAGTCAGTTACGTATGCTGACGCACTTGTATGACTGAATATCTTTGGAGTGAGACACACATACAAAAAAACATAGTGTGGATTTTTGTAGGAACAGGAACTGGCTGACTGGGTAAAGAGACAGAATGAAACTGATTTCTCTGTGAAATATGTTGTATCATGTAAATATCCCCAGAATAAATACATGATTTATGGTTCTGATCCTTTATTGGATTAGCTGGTACAGTCAGAAGCATCACAGAGGAATACAAGGGAAGCTGGTATCTTTACTTAGTTAAGTGATGTGCGACAAAAGGGTAAATAACTAGAATAAAAGAGGAAAGATTATACTGGCCTTACACTGCCCAAAGTACCATAGAAACTGAGCCTAGGAAGACAGAGTGTGTGTGTGTGTGTGTGTGTGTGTGTGTGTGTGTGTGTGTGTGTGTGTGTGTTCAGGATTCGTTAAGATGTGTGTTTTAATATCTTTCAAAAGGGGAAAGTTTGATGGAAGTTTGATGAACGTTGGGGGTAGAGCTATAGGTCAATGATGGGAACTACTGCGCCATACTCCTCCCATCTCTGGTCTTGGCGCTGTGGACTGAGCCGAGGGCCTCCTGTTTATGTTTGTGCCTGTGTGTCACAGCAGCACATGCTCTGCCCCTGAGTGACACTTCCCGGCTTCTCTTACTCCTGACAACCATCTTCCCATTACACTTTCCCTCCACGCAGAACCTTTCTCTGTTTACCCAGTTTGCTGCCCTTCTTCGCAGGCTCCAGTCTTGGGTCTGCCACCTGCCTGGCTGTCTGTGGCACCCCTTCCACTGACAGCACCGTGAGGTGTCACTCTACAGATGTACCACAGCCGTCACATTAGCTAGCAACTGCTTCTCTCTGTCAATAGCTAAAAAGTGAGACAATAAACCCCAGATGTGTATCAAATAAATTAAAAAATTTTTCCCCCAAATAGACTTTATCAAATGCTGACAAGATGAAACTGAATATTTTTGCTCTACTGAAACAAAGAAGTCCACAGGTAAATTCTAGTATCTTCCTCTTGATTCCTGCTTGCATGTTATTCTAGCCCAAATGACCAAGTTCACCAAATTTCCACCTCTAGGTTTATTTCCAACCCATAGTCAACTCTATCTCTCGGATCCTTGGGTTTTATTTTTTATCTGTAAATTGGACATAGTATATTCTTGTGGGAATAGAATAAGATTTATGTTAAAGTACTTTTTTCCCTAATAAATTACAGTACTAAAAAATCAATAAAAGTCTAAAAAAATTTGAAAACAGTACATCAAACACACTTTTCAAGTTCAGAGGGCAATGTTTTCCAGCATAGATCATATACTAGAAAAAGCTAGTAACTCAATGATCCAAATGATCTAATGAGAAAATTAAACTCAGGGTATGTAGGAGAAAGGTAATAGTAAAAGAAAGAATGAATGAAGCAGAACATTTACAAATAGGTAGTGAAACAAAAAACTAGTATTTTAAAAAAATCCATAAAGTTGATAAATCTCCAACTAGACTAAGAAAAAAGAAAGAATGCAGATTTCTAACACCAGGGAAGTGAGAAGGGAAACTAATAATTTTGTACAGGAGCATAAGGCTGAAAGGATATAAACTGTACAAACGACCAACATGTTGAACATCAGTAGATCTCAATAGTGCAAATCAAACCACAGTGAGATTCTGCTTCAGACCCTGGGATGCTTACATAAGAATTAGCAAGGGTGGGCTGGGGATTTAGCTCAGTGGTTCCAGCAATTGTCTTGTAAGTACAAGGGCCCAGGTTCGATTCCAGGTAACCACATATGACAATGCTGAGCATGGAAACTCACGCCTATCAGCAATCAGAACCACATACCACAGTACTGGGCATAGTGGCTCATACCTGTAATCCCAGCATTTGGGATGCAGAGGCAGGAGGATTGTTGTGAGTTCAAGGCTGAGCTCAGGGCCAGCTTGAACTACAAAAATCTCAGAGAGAGAGAGAGAGAGAGAGAGAGAGAGAGAGAGAAAGAGAATGAGCAAGGGTGTGGAGAAAGGGAGACCTTCATACATTTCTGGTGTGAATGTAAAATGGTGCAGTTGTTTTGGAAAACAGTTGAATAGCTTCTCAAAAGTTTAAGCATAGTTACTTATGACTTACCAAGTCCACTTCTAGGTATATATCAGAAAGAAGTAAAAATGTATTTTTTAAAAACTTATATATGAATGGTCACAGAAACATTTGAACCTTGAAATTATTATACCAAGTGAAAAGATGTCAATAACAAAAGACCATCTATTACATGACTCCATTTGTAAAAATGTTCAGATTTGGCAAACCTACAGTCAGAAAGTAGAGGGAGGGAGTAAAAGGATGGGGATCACTCTGTGGGCACAGTGATTTCTTGGGGATGATTAAAATGTTCTAAAGATCGGTTGTGGTAATGGTTGTGTAACTCAGTATACTAAAAAGCCATTGAATTATGTATGTTAAATGGATGAATTATACAGTGTGAAAATTATAGCTCAATAAAGATGTTACCCAAGAATTCTAAATAGGAAAAAATTTTATGGACAAATTTATGCCAATAAATTTAGCAACTTACAAGAAATGAACAAATTCCTTAAAATATACAAGTTATCAAAATTATCCAGAAGGAGTAGAAAAAAAATGAATAGCCCCACATCAATAAAAGGAATTTAATGCATAATTACAAACTTCATGCAAAGAATATATCCAGAGTAGGTGAGTTCACAGGCAAATTCTACTAAAGTTTTAAGGTAGAAAGAGTAAAATCTTGTACAGATTTCCCCACAGAAAGAGACGGCGTTTCCCAACTTATTTTATAAGGACAGTGCTAACCATTGAAAATGAAGTTATTGCAAGAACATTAATGACAGATATTTCTCATAAACACTGATAGAATCATCTAGCAAAATATTTGAAAACCAAATGGATTAATATATGCAAAGAAGAATATATCATGACCAAATGAGATTTAACTCAGGAATAGAAATTAATTCCACATTTGAAAATTAGTGATCATGAGTGAATGTATGACTACATTAAAAGTGAATGAAGATGGTTAATAATATATGATCATGTATGTAAATCAATGAAAAAAATTACTAAAATTTTATAAACTGAATTTCAAAATTTAAAACTTATCCTCAAAAGATATCTTTAATAAAATAAACCACGGATTAGAATATTACAAGACATATCTTACATAGATAGAACTTATATCCATACTATATAAAGAACTCCTGCAATTTAATAACATATCAAGAAATGCAGCTCTTTTAAAGGGCAAAGCTGCACATTTAACAAAAGATGAATGGCCAATAAGTACTTGAAAAGGCAACAAACATCATTAGTTACAGGGAAATGCAAATGAAAACCACACAACATACACATCTACCAAAATAGTTGGTATTTCAGAAACCAACATCATCACTATTAGAAAGGCGATGGGACAGCCAGGATGTTCATATACTGCATGCTATGTACAGTGGACAATCATTTTGGAAAACTCAGTTTTTAAATTTAATTTTTATGTTTTGCAATTCTGAGGCTAGAACCCATAGCCTTGCTCATGCCAGCCAGGCACTCTACCATGACGCTGTATTCCCCACCTCAACAGTTTTTATTTTAAGAGACAGAATTCTCCCCTATCACTCAACAATTCTGTTCTTGGTACCCGTTTTAGAGAATGAAAATCTACGTCCACAAAAGCCCTTGAACATGAACTTTCCTCTTCATTGTAGTCAAATAGTGGCAAGAATGCAGGAGGCTATCAACAGGAGAATGGATGGATTATTGCCTATTCCCTCATAAAGTGGAGCACTACTCAGGCATTAATAAGGAACACCTTATTCATATATGCTACAACATGGATAGATTTTAGAATATTATGCTAGGTGAAGAAAACAGACACAAAACTTTCTAGGTATCACTCCATTTACATAAAATTCTAGAATGGAAAATTTAATTGCAATGGGCGACATCCAGTCTGTGATTTTTATGTATGAGGAGACATTTATCAGATTATAGAACGGCAGACATTTCTGGGACAAGCAATAAGTTGTACAAGTGTTTCCTTTGTCAAATCAAAGGTAACAGTGTGCTTAAAAACTATACACTTGTCAATAAGAAGCAAAGCATAAGTTCAAAGGCTATACATGTCACACTATGTAAATATATTTCGATACACAATTGAAAAAAAAGTCAAAATTTTTGAATGCACACATAATTGTTAGTTTGTTCACATATGAACAAAAACCAACAGAAATTTTCCTTGTATAGTTAATTTTTATTTGCTTTCTTCCCACGGGCTGCTCAGATCCAATAGAACATCACATCTAATATTACATTAAGTCTTACAGTTCTATATTATACTTTATAAAATTATTCTAAATACATATGAAACCAAAAGTTTACAATAGAGCAGCTGGAGAGAAAAGGCCTATTACATGGAGCCAGAGATAAGAAAAGCAAATACCCCCAAGCCTGTCCCCAAAATTCCAAACCAGGACACATGTGCATGACCTGTCTGCGTGACCTGCAGTAACCTTTCTTCACCTGGAGTTCATTCAAGGCTCATGCATCTCATATATGCAACTAGAACAGAGTAAATTATGGGAAAAGACATGTATTATTCCAACAAAAGATGGTAGAGAATGTTATTACTCTAAATTCTTATACTTTTTGTGCTTTGGTTGACTCACTTCCAGGATCATGAGTTCAACAGCTTTCAAATAACTGCAGCTGTCAGCCCAGGACAGGGAGGACAGAGCAGAGGGTGCCGGTGAGGGCATTCTTGGTCTTTCTTTTCTCCAACTACACCACAAGAACTTGCCCTTTACAGTTGCATAGCTTGGAGTTTCATGGAAGCTTTCATTCGATAAAATAATTCTGATGTTAAAAATTTGAAAAAAATATCATGCCTGTTTCCTCCTATTTGTAAGATTCTATCATTCTAGATGGAGATTGGTAGCCATGACCACAACTTTTGTATAGGACAAACCTTGCAAAGGCGTTGTGGTTTTGGCAAAAACCATAAACAAGACCCCTAGGCAAGTGAGCTCACTACTTTAGGATTCACTTGTCATTTGACACAGTCTCAGCTCTCATCTCTGCTGGACTGCTCCTACACATGGGTCAACATGGCCATGTTTGATCACATGACTCTACTGATTCAGTAGCAACCAATTGGACCCCAGGTTGACTTTTGTCATGATCCAGGAACATCAGGCCCTCTTATACAAGTGGATAAGAAACAAAGACAAAGACATAGAAGGAACATAAAACATGAGACATAGAGGAAAGGATAAGGAACCAAGTGTGGTGACACGAGAGGGTATAGTCTTGGTTCCTGATAGCTGATTTCTCTTATTTTCTGTCTCTTTCATTCTTTTCTCTTTTTGACCCAATTCCTGAGGACTGAACTCAGGATCTTAACACAGAACAACAACCTCAGCCCTTTTTTGATTTTTTGAGAAGTTCCTAAATTAACTACGCTGAGCTCAGACTAGTGATCACCCTGCCTCAGTCTCTCAGGGTGCTGGGTTAATAGGCATGTGTCACTGGCTCCTGGCATTCTGTTGACAGCCTTCCCATGGCTTGAGAGAATTAACAGGTTTCCATTCCCTGTGTGCAAATGGTCCTAATTGCCATTCTCTTTCATTTGTTGTTTGGACACCTCTGTGTCTATAAAGAGATACTTGGATACGAAAACAGATGTAGGAGGAGCCTACTTTTGAAAACAAACACCCACAGAAAAGCAAAGAACTCAGTGCTACAGTTAACACATTTGGTGCCTTTCTGCAAACGGGGTGTGATAGTTAACTTTGTTGGTTTAGCTGGGTTCTGAGGTGCCTTCATATTTGGTCAACCACCTCCTGATGAGCTTTCCATAGCATGACTGACAACATGATTGACAGGGTCTGGAGTCATGTCTGCAGCATCTAATGCACATGTCCTTCCCCATAATTCACTCTGTTTTAGTTTCATATATGAGATGCATGAGCCTTAAGTGAACTTCAGGTGAAGAAAGGTTACTGTAGGTCACGCAGGCAGATCTGGAGTACATGCATCCTGGTGTGGATTTTTGGGTATTTTCCAGGATAGAATTGGGATGTTGGCTTTTCTTATCTTTGCTTCCATGGAGTAGGCCTTAGGGTCTGGGGCTTGGCTTTGGTGTGCTACCCAGGTTCACGTGAGTGGAGGGGAGTGGCTCTAATTATATTATCTTTTCTATCTGTACACACATAATGGTTTCCCTATATTCATGGTTTTCTTCCTATAGTTTCAGTTAATCTGTGATAAATTATAATCCAAAAATATGAACAGCAGTGTTTAAAAATGAACAATTCATGAGTTTTAAACGGCATGCCATTCAAGTGGCATGATGAAATCTCCCACCACCTTGCTCTCTATGTTTCTTGGCATATAAATTATCCTTTCTATCAGCACATCCATGTCACGTCCATTATCACCTTAGACACTGGGAGCTTCTTGGTCATGAGACTGACTCTCACAGTATGGAACTGCTTGTGTTCAAGTCACATTATTTGACAATGTCCCCAAAGTGCAGGAACAATGACACTGGGGACCCAGCTATGCCAAACAGAGGCTGTAAACTGCTTCCTTTATATGAAAAGATGAAAGTTCTTGACTCATGGGAAGGGAAAAACATCATAGACTAAGATCTATGGTGAGAGAGAATCTTGTATTTGTGAAAATATAAAGAAAGTAAAAGAAATTCCTGCTAGTGTTGCTGTCACACTACAAAATTGCAAAAGTTCCGGCTACATGCATAAGTATTTAGTCATTCACTTCCTTTCGCCTCATCACATAGGCCTTGTATCATCTCACAATGTCATAAGGGAAAGGCATATTCAGAAAGGGGCCATAGTCACATAGCTTTCATTATGAGATATCATTATAGTTGCTCAAATTTATTATTTTTATTGTTAACATTTTACTGTGCCTAATTTATAAATTAAACTCCACTGTATAGATGTATGTATATATGGGACATAATATAGTATTTACAGGGTTTGACACTATCTGTATGGTTTCAGGCATTCAGTAGGGTCTTGGAACATATTTCCTAGGGGTTAGGGCGGCAGTTACCACGTAGAGTATGTGTCCATATATCTTATTGTTTCTCTGGAGAATCTTAACACACTAGGAAAGGCCCTCATTCTGGATGGATAAAGCCTGAAAACAGACAAAACTATTGTGTGAATTGTAAAATGCGTTCTTCACGGCAGAAGACATGGAGAAGCCGAGCACGGGGTGGCTCTCAGGACCCTCTTGCTCCTTTCACCACACATCTGTCAGTGGTGATCCTACAATAGCTTAGCCCAGGGGCTGGCAAAGGAGCGCCTGAGGCCCCAGTGCATCCAGTCACCTGCTTCTCTGCAAAGCCTACATTGCTCAGGTGTGCCCGGTTGTGTACTGTTATCTGCATCTACCAGAGCAGAATGAGAAAGTGAGGCAGAGACCACGTGGCTTGCAGAGCTGGAGCTGGCTTCTACTGGCCTTTTTAGGAAATGTTTCCTCTCCTTGGCTTGACTGTGCCTGGCTTGCTTTTTTGTCAGGTCTAGTCTTCAAAATGATGCAACAAACCTGCCACTGGGTACAGAATATACAACTCAAGCGTTGGAATGGAGAGGGTCCTAGCACTTGATCAGCATTTATTCACAAACAGCATACTGCTGGCATCCTACTGACTCTAAAGATAGGAAAGATTGGTATTATTTAAGAGAAAGGTGGAAGAAGACAGGAAGAGAGAGAGAGAAAGAGACAGACAGAGAGAGACACAGAGAGAGAAGGAGACAGAGAACACTAAAGTAGCCCTGAAGCCCATGGTAAGGAGCTTTTGAGATTTCAGCCCAACCCCAGCTGAAGGAGCATTTTGTACCAGTCCCACCGTCTTTGCGTGCAGATCTCATCTGTTATGTTACCATTTTTCTGCACTGCCTCAGTAATCTTCAGTACACACAGGGGTGGTGATTAATAGTCAGGATTGAAGATACAATCTTCTGGACTTGTTACCTGACAAATTCAAGAGCAATAAACCAGGGATAGCCTAGAGTGAACTACAATAGACAGATGGGGTTCCAACAGGAACGCCCAGTGTAACCGTACATCAGGTTTTTGTTTAGTTTCTTCAGGAGAAGTAAAAGGCACTGACAGTCCCAGGGTGGTTCTTTTCTCTCTTTTTTTCTTCTTTGTGCAAAGAGAGGTTTAAAAATGGAATTCCAAGGCTACAGGATGGTCACAAAACAGCACTGGGAGAAACCAGTGTCCTCCAAACATAAAGCACTTTGAGTGAGATTAAGAGTTGTCAACAAGGCTATGGATTTGGGAACACCATGCTGTTCTTAACCCATGAAGCCTGAAGTTCCCAGGGCATGTGTGCAGGGGCAGCTCTGGCCCCTCACTCCCACTCAGGAGAGAACTTTTCATCTTCCTGGGCCTTTCTAAAGAAATCTCTCCTGAAGGATTTTTCCTTCTTTCACTTTTCACACTCTTCAGGAAGTTACAAATCAGGAACATCTTGTTTACTTCAAGAAACCTTTGGGTTCAGCCCATCTTGCAGAGAGAGTCCCTGAACAAGTGGTGTGACCTACAAAACACTGCACTTCTAGAAATGGCCTGTAGATGTCACTGTTAAAACAGTCTGATGGGGAAAATACAAGTCTACGGAATAGAGGAGGAAAAGAAGGGGCTGTGTTAGCAGGATCAACTGACTGCCCCGCAATCTGCACCTACAGGTCATTGTAAATGTACAGGATTTGTCAGCTGTTTTTAATGCCAACATTCTGCTCAACCCACCTCAGCCTTCCTTCCTCCTGTCTGTCCAGCGTCTCCTTCCTCAGCGGCAGAAGGAAGGCTGTCACTCCTCTCTGCGTGGCCAAGAAAAGCGAAGCTTCTGACTTCCTAGACACAGGCTCCCGCCGTTGTGTAGAGAAAGAAGCACAGAGCAGACAACAGCCGGAGGTGACCACGCAGAGGCGTCAAAGCTACGCTGGCGACTTGAATATAAATTCACTAAGGACAAGGCTTGATGTGGCAGGGAGAGGCGGGCAAGCCAGCTCTAGGTGGGGGCTCCTCCAGCCCTGGCCTCAGTTGCTGAGGTCAGACTGAATCACAGCTCAGCAGCAGTGGGGAGTGTAACCGACTGTGATAAGGTCTCTCAGAGACCTCTGTGGCCTATCACTCAAACCCAGATTCTACAGTCATCATACATGCACGGCCACAGATTTATATGTACTTCTGCATGTCTGTGTATATACACACATATATGTATATATGTGCAACTCTCAAGATTAATAATGGACTCCACTCTGGAGCCTGAATTATGAAAAATGACTGGCTCTCAGGGGGAAAAGCACTGGCCTTTCTTTTATAACTTCCTGTTGCACACATCTGCTCTGTAGGCAGTTGTCTTCAATGAATACCGCTGGGGGACTAAACCCTGCCCTTTTTTCTTCTTTAAATCTGCCATAGGGAAGAGATTAGGATCCTGAAAGGAGAGCTTTCTTCTAGCAAGTTTCTGCCAGCCTTGTCCTCACCTTAGAGAAGCTAATCCGCTGGTCTTTGTAAGGATGTTTGTGTAGCTGTCAGAGAACCTGGCTGGCCGCTCTCCATTCTACACACACTTTCCAACGCTGGCTGTGTGCAGAGCACTCTGTTAGCTACAGTGAGGTTACCGAGCTGAATAAGACACAGACCAACCCCTTGAAAACTTTAAATTCATTAAAAAACGAAAAGCCATTTGGTCTGCTTGTAATACAAAATGGGATGAAACAGGCGAAACAATGCCAGATAAAAAGAGTACTTCAGAAGCATTAGGAAAAAAGAACAACTGGCTCGGACTCAGGAGTGAAGGAGGTGGATTTGGACCGGCCATGAAGATTAGATAGAATTTCCTCAAGTGGGGGGGGGGAAAGGGCGATGTGGAGGAAAGGGGAGGGCCCCACGGTAGGAGAAGGACGAACACCTGCCACGGCCACTCGCCTGCTGAGTTCGTGGAAGGACAAGGGGGCAGAGACTGAGCCAGGTGGTTGCTGAGGAACAGAGAAGTGTTGAAAGGCCTGAACCTAGCAGCCTAGGCCCTAGGGAAGGATGAATTGAGATGTGGGAACCTCGCGAACACTGCAAAGATCCAGCGGTTTGGGAGGAGATTAGCTAAGACCCGGAAGGAGAGCAGAGGGCCACATCTGGAGGTACAACGGACATCTGGTAAGAGCAGACAGTACAGCCTTCCCCTCACTGCTCTTCTGTGTCCTCCTCCCTTGATACTGAGGCTCCCTAGTTCGGGAGAGTGCACTACAGAGACTCGAGACTTTCTCTTCTGCACCTGTTTGGCAGCTAAGAGCAACCCAACCTGGTTACGAAAATTTCACTGCTGAGTGCAGTTGCTTTTAATTAACTAGAGTGAGGATCTGCTAGGATAGGTGCAAATTGAACACCTCCTTGACTATCCCCAACGAGGGCCAATTTCTAATTAAGCATATTTTCATTCTCCACATGCTCCGTTTGCCCCTTGCTCCTACAACAACAGAAGCAACAAGGACTGACTGATCAGCAAAAAGCAGCTCTGGAAATAAACCCCGAGGCACTGGAAGACGGGGCTTGGGAGGTCAAGAGCTGTTCAAAAGGCGAGACTCAATGAAGAAGGCTCTTCACCAAAGATCCGTTCAAAGGCAACTTCCAAAAGAACAAGCTAAAACGGTAGAGGAAGGAAGGTGGGTGTCTGGGGAGGGACAGAGGCTGAGAGGGAAAATCAGTCACCTCTTACTGGGTTAGAAGTCAGGGGAGCATGAGGGTGGGACTGGCTTGAGAATGGGGGTGACCGCTTGAAAAGCCAGTGGTGGACCCAAGGAGCATCTTCCTGAGAGTTTCTGAAGCCTATTTAGCTTTTATCTGGAGGCAGAATTCTTGGCAAGGAAATTTCTTTTTTTTCATTATATTTTATAAGATTGATCTTCTTGGGGTTTCTGGGTTCCCTTTTATCTTGTGATTTTCCACACTTACCTGAAATTTCTACTTGTATTGATAATGAGTAAACATTTAAATGCTAATTCTCTCTCCCTCTCTCTCTCTCTCTCTTTCTCTTTTTATTTGTTTGTTTGTTTTTTGAGACTGGGTCTCGCTTTGTAGTTCAGGTTGGCCCTGATCTCACTTTGTAGCCCAGGCTAGCCTTGACCTCAAGGGAAATCCTCCTGCCTCTGCCTCCTGAGTGCTGGGATTACAGGCGTGAGTCACCACAGCTGGCATTATGGTATGTGGTTACCGGGAATTGAACTACAGACCTTGAGCTTACTAGATAGGCACTGGGACCACTGAGCTAAATCTTCAGCTGCTAATTCTCTTTTTAAAAAAAATCTTTTAAAACTCTTTTAAAAATCCAATCTGAAGAGGGACAGGAGAAATAATGGATGTAAAAGACAGCAACCAGTAACTTGGAGGAAGTGCGTTCATGAAGGCCACGTCTACACGTCTCCCGTGAACGCACATCTGCCTAAATAGGTCTTCTGAGTATACAAAGTCGTAACTGTCGCCACATGAGATAATGCCTCTACTTCAGTTTTTTTAAGTATGAGAACTGAGGAGTTTTATTTCCTGCTGTACGAAGGATGTGAGAAGTGTGGCTTCTGTTTTCTGTCAGATCGAGTTGGCTGCAGAAAGAGTGTGGATTCAGACGACCTGGGCCGAGTCTCACCTTTGAAGTTGGCAGCAGAGTCACCTCTGCTTTGGCATATGTAAAAGAGGAATAATGACCTCCAAGTATGACCATGAATGCATAATTTTGATGGTAGTGGACATGAGTGATTAAATGATAATGTCCTGCAGAACTTTTGCTGAGGAAAGGAGTAGAAAATACCATGTAGTTACCCTGGCCAGGAAGCAACATGATATTTGAGCATTTATGAAATGGACAGCCTGGGTTCTAAGCAATAAAAGATCTGTCTGGACAACAAACTTTCAATACTATAAGAGAAAGAGGTAGAGAGAAATATCTGAGCTCTGGCCTCAGCCACTTGATCTGCTTTCTGCCATTTAATCAAATGGGTAGAAAACACTCACCAAGTCAGGATCCACACTGGACTAAATCAAATTCCCATGCTGCTGATTAAAGAATAACATTGAATCCTTGAGAAAGACAGTTTAAAGATAAGTATCAGAAAACACTGTACAATCCTTTCCAGTTTACTGAATATGCATTGGTTATAATCTTCCTTTCAAAATAAGAGTTTGGAGGTCCACCAGTGTCCAGTGCCATGATTCAAGCCACTGAGGACTCTCCTTCATGTTAGCATTTATAAATATCAATGCTAAACAGACCTTATCTTAGGATCCAGACTTAGGTAGCTCAGAGGGAATGAAACTCTGGAAAATGCTTCCCTTTAAAAATTTCATTTTAATAAGTCAGCTATGGCAGAGTGAGAAATCTTAGACAGAGCCGAGCACCACCTTCAAGGAATCACCCCACTGGCTGGCACTTATTTCGGTGCTTCAGCCTTCTAATACATTTGACTTTTGCTCCCGGCCTCACTCTTTATTCTCTGGAGCTTCTTAGCTGGAAGCTCTCACTGTTAATCAGCAATGTAGACTAGATTTGTTCCTCAAGATCCGTATACATCCAATTTCTTCACTTTATGACCTTGACTTCCCTTCAGAATTTTTCCACTTTGGTATACTCTGGGAGACCATTCAGATTATGCTTCTTTCCACTCAGTCAGAACAATACGATCCCTGCTAAACCTGTTTTAGTATTGGAGGCTACAGCTGGTCAAATAGAAAGCCTATTTCCAGCACTGGATCCCTCTCACAATATAATAAACTTCAGCTTTATGGAGTTATTTGAGAAATCAAGACATCAGAAGAATCACAAGAGTCTTAAAAGTAAGAACTGTGTCTTCCAGTGCCTCTTGAGGGAAATGCATAACATAAAAATTTCCTATTATTTCTATGTGTCTTTATGAATGAATTCTACCAATCTCTTCAAATAGATCTAATACTACTAGTCATTCTCAAATTCTTCCCAAAAACTGGATAGGGAAGAACACTCTTCCAAGCTTCTTTTATAAACCAATATCAGCTGATTTAAAAAACCAAAGATACTACAAACAAAGAAAATTTCAGGCCAATGTTCCTGATGAACATAGAGGCAAATGTTCTCAACAAAATACTACCCAAACCAATTCAACAAGACAATAAAGGGGTCAATACACCTTGACCAGGTGAGATTTATCCCTGAGATACAATGATGGTTTGATGTAGGTACACCACATGGCTGAGTCACTTTCTCATTGCTGGGACAAAATGCCTGACACTATGTAAAAAGGAAGGAAGGTTTACTTTGAGTCCTGGTTTATAGAGGATTCAGCCCACAGTCATCTAGATCTAAGAGCAAAAGAGCATGTTAGTCTGGCACAAGAAAGCTGCTCATCCTATGGCAGCCAGGAAGCAGCAGGAGAAGGGAGGAGCTCGAGAGGGATATTTACCCTTCCAGGTCTTGCTCTCAGTGACTCACCTCTTCCGGCCACACCCTCCTAACACATTCAGCTCTGAATTAATGATCCAGTTACCTTCCAAACACATGAAACTTTGGGGAGACATTCTAGCTCTAAATCATACCACCACATTAGCAGAATCAAGAACAAAAATCACACAATTATTTCAACAGAGGCAGAAAGAATATTTGACAAAACTTGGTAACTTTCATGGTAAAAGCTTCCAACAAATTAGGTATAGGTAGAATTCACCTTCAGCCAACATCATAATTGATGATAAAAAAAATTGAGTTTTTCTTCTAAAAAGATTGAGAACAAGACAAGGACATATATTCTTGCGACTTCTATTCAACATGATATTGGAAGTTGTATTGCAATTAGTCCAGGGGAAATAAATAAAGGCATTTAAGTAAAAAAGAAAGAATACTGTCTCTGTTTAAAGATAACAATTTTATATATACAGAACCTAAAGATTCAACAAAACTATTAGATCTTACAAATTTAAACAAGTTTCTGCATATAAAATCAACATACAAACATCACTGATATTTCTATACAATGTATAGAAGCTATACCAAAAGAAAATTAAGAAAACAATTAAAAAAAAACCAATTCCATTTATAATGGATTCTAAAATTCTTAAGGATAAATTTAACCCAGGAGGTACAAATCTGAAAATTTGTACAATGAAACTATAAAACTATAAAAGGGGCAAAAATAAGTGGAAAAACACTTGATGTTGATAGACAAGATGATAATGTTAAAATGCTTCTAGTAGTTGCTGGAGATTTATCTTAATGTTCTGGCCCCTGCCTCACATGGGTGCAAAGTCCTGAGTTCAATCTCTGTTAAAAAACAAAACAAAAAAGAAAACAAAACAAAAAAGAAAACAAAAAAACAGTCCACAACTATCTATAGATTAAATGCTGTCTCCACCAAAACCCCAATGACATACTGATCAAACACATTGAGACCATACTCTTAAGTGAAATAAACTGGTCACACAAGTAAATATCACATTGTTTCTTTGTGTGAGAAACTGAAAATGTAAAAAGGACAAAAACATACAACAGATATTGTGAAACAGGAAGAGAATATTCAAATGTAAAGGGAACTAGGGAGAGGAAAGAACGCAGGAAAAAGAAAAAAATTCAAGAAAAGAAGGAAAGATAAAATAATTTAAAAGTGGGTAAATAATCTAAACAGAGATTTCTCAAATGAAGACATACAGGTATGTGGAAAATATTCAACATCACTAATTATCCAGAACTCAAATAATATTTCCTCATACCTATTAGGATGCCTATTATAGATCACACACACAGACAAGAGAGAGAGAGAGAGAGACAGACAGACAGACAGACACAGAGACAGAGAGAGCAATAGAAAGAGATGATGCATGTAGAGATATTGGAATATGCATGCATGTAGAGATATTTTATACTCTGTTAGTGAGAATGTAAAATAGTGCAGCTGTTAGGAAAATAGTATGGACTTTCCTAACAAAATCACAAACACATCTTCCATGTGATCCAGCAATCCCTTTCCTGGGCATATATTCAGAACACTGAGCTCTGCATTTCTAAGTTCACTGCAGCATCATTCACAGTGGCCAAGACATGGAAACAACCTAATTATCCACTGACAGATAAAATGTGGTAGAATATAAAATGGAATATAATACAGCCTTTACAAAGAAGGAAACCCCACCTCATGCCACAATTTTGATGAACCTGGCAAACATTATTCTGTGTAAAATAAGACAGGCACAGGAGGACACATTTTACATGATTCCATTTTCATATGATGGGTCCATAATAGGGAACATCATAGAAGTGGAGTATAATGGTAGTTGCCAGGGGGTGGGGGAGGGGGAAATGGGGAGCTATTATTCAACAGTTATATACTTCCAATTATTCATGATGAGTCAATTCTGGAGATCTATCGAGCTGTGTAATACCTATAAATTAATCATACTGTATTGTATGCTTAAAATTGTTAAGAGGGCATATCTCAAATTAAATGTCCTTATTATACATATAAGCAGAAATAACAAAATGACACAGTAAACTATTGGAAGTGTATTTTCTTGATTGTGGAGATGATATCAGAGGTGTTTGTATGTATTTATTTATCAAACTGTGCACATTAAATATGTGTAATTTTTTGAATGGCAGCCAGCCAGACCTTTAGATATCGGCCCAAAGCTTTTCACAGGTGGCAGGATCTAGAGCATGTGGTGCTGGAATCAAGAGTGTCTGATTACACAAAGGAATTAAAAGAGTAATTTCACAGCGACATATGTGCACCCATGTTTATAGCAGCTCAGTTTGCGATTGCTAAGTCTTGGAAACAACCAAAATGTCCATCAACTGGAGACTAGATAAAGAAGATGTGATTCTTTTATAGAATGGAGTATTACTCTGCTATTAAAAATGATAAGATTGAGTCATTCATACTCAATTGGATGTACCTTGAGGGTATCCTCATAAGTGAAATAAACAGGTCACAGATGTGTAAATATCATACCTTTTTCTGGTATGAGAAAATGAAGTTGTAAATGAGTTGTAGTATATATAGTTGATATTGTGAAGTAGAAAATATTTAAAAGGAAAGAGTATAAGGGTAAATAATGAGGGGAAAATGAATGTGGTAATAATAAAGAAAAAAGAAAACAAAGATTGTGTATATAGGGGTGGTGGGATGCAGGGTGGGGGGAAGGGAAAAAATGAGAATCAAGTCATATTCTGGTACAAACTCAATGTTGAATGTGATTATGATGTGTATTCATAATGTACCAATAAAGATAATTTTTTTAAAAAGTGTCTGATTACTGAATCAGTCCACTAATTGATTTGGCATGTTCTGGTTAGGATTAAGGGTGTGAAGACCACATCCATCCTGGGGTGGGTACCCTATATAAAAGATAAGGGACAGAAAGAGCTAATGTACCTTCACTTGTCTGCTTGTTGTGGACTGTTTCTCCTCTGTGATCTCCGCCTGCCATGCCTTCCTGCCTTGGCGCCAGCCAACATGGACTAAAACCTCTACAAACTCTGAACCAAATAAACCTCTCTTCCTTTGCGTATTGTGTGTTGTATGTCAGTCACAAGAAAAGTAACTAAGACACTTAGTAAAACAGCTAAAGAAAATATTTCTGTTACCCCACCAGATACAGAGAAACTGGAGCTTGTACTTTAAACAGAGGTAGGCCTCAGCACAGCAGAGCAGTGGACCCACTGCTCACGTGGTTCCACTTTGTCCCCTGACTTCTCCTCCCAGCACACTCTAGACTCCAGAACCCTAGCTCTGTTAGACTCAAATCTTAAGGGATTTCTGACAATTTAGGCATCTGAAATGGTTTTAGGAAGCCTGTGACCTGAAATGGATAACACAGTGATCATCTCTCGTAGTAACTGCAGCTATCCAATGCCCAGTTGTCAAGTGGTAAGAGTCACATGAGGGGCAGACCTCTGATGGAGAAATGCTATGAACGGGACCACAGGACCATCACACAGTCCGCTGTGGCTTCCATAACCCGAAGTTCTAAACCACAGCCAATATTCCAGCAGTTTCCTTCCTTTTACTGATGTTCCAGAAGTCCCACTTTTCCTGTCTTGTCTATTTCAAATCCGACACGCATGAATGATCCAGTGTACAGTAATCTCTAAAAATAGCAGTGTGGACCTACTCTATAAGTGATGCCTCTTGAGTAGCTATGGTGAATTTTTAAAATACAAAGGAGAGCTTGCCAGTCTTGCTTAAAATCTCCCTCTGTTCTCTTTAGTTTACTTTCCTCACCCTGGGCAACATAGCTTTGCAAAATCTAGCTCCCTGCTATTTTTCCCACTTGCTCACCAACCTCTGGACCTCACTGTCATCCTTCAGCACAGCGGGCCGACTGCTGCTGCAGGGCCTTGGCACTTGCCTCCCCTCTCTTCACATGGGCTCCCTCCACTATTTACCTCCCTGCCTGTCCTCTCACTCAACAGCTGCTTCCTCCTACAGGTCTTGCCTGACAAACCAGTCCAAAGAGTCCCCCACCCTTTCTCACTTGCTTCCACCAGCTCCTCTTATTTTCTTTACTAACAGCTTTCTCTTTATAGTAGTAGAAACTCTATTAATCACTCTAGTAGTAGAAATTCAGTATCGTATGAATCCATGATGAGGACAATGCAGTTGGTTCCTGGTGATTTTTCTTGCCCCAAGCGCCTTGCTTGATTTCATGCTTCTGAACTCACCTCCTCATTAATGCACATAATTGTCCATATTAATAGCAAGTGATAACTTTCTGGAAATGCATTCATCGGGACCATATTTACATTTCTTGTCAACTACACATCTGCCTACATATGTTTTCCTAGTATATAAAGTCATAACCATCTGCCACATGAGATAATGCACTCTTCTTAAGTTTTATAAGTACGCAAGAACTGCAGGATTATATTTTCTTTTGGAAGAGGGACTTGTGGAGTCAAATTATTGACAACCGATAGGAGAGAGGTCTTGAGCCAATAAGCTTGTTCCAGCATCTGTCACAGGGAAATCATAACTACCTCCCAGGATGAACATGGATATATAACTTCTTGAATACTGGACTTTAAGAAATGAAATAATAAATTAGTTATTTATTTGCTTTTCTCTCTCTCTTCTCACTATTGTAATCTCCATGACAGCAAGCCCACTATCTCTTCATCCCTGTGTCCCTAGCGCAGGGACGATCGCCAGGCATATAACTTGTGTCCACTGCAGTTGTTGAATAATCACCTTAGCAACTGGTTTTCCCATTTGTTCTGTCAAATAAGTATTATATATCATTGCCATTTTACATGTTAGCAGCCCGAGGTTGTCACAGGCTGACTAGTGTAGCAGAGTGTAGACTTACCTCCCAGGCACACAATCTTTGTACCATGACCTTGAAGGACTCAGAGGCATAAACTATCTGTGACTTTAAGAATCATTCACACTACGTCTTCCTAGAGTCTCAGTCCTACAACGAGACTTGATTTGTGCTTTCTGTCTCTATTCTATTTCTATTCTAGACTGATGCTTTTTGCAATGCTTCAACTCTTTTGTTCCAAATTTATCCATTTTCTCCAGTCCCCACAAGAAAAATAAGATATGTTCCTTTTCAGGATGAAAATGCAGGTAAATATCTCAAATGTTTAGGCTGGAGGATGTGGGTAATATGCTGTCTTCACAACCATTCTTAGAAATGTGAAATATAGGTGTTCAAATAATGTAGGACAAGACTCATGTTAATCGTTATTATGGACATTAAGCACAGTATCCCTCTAGCAGCAGAAACTCCAATATTGCCAGGTCAGTGAGACTAAAGTAGCTAGCTCTCATTTATGGTGTTTTGCACTCAGCATTTTATTGAGCCTCTCACTTTTTAGTTGGCCATGTGAACTTTCTTTATGCATTCATGCATGACTTCACTTTCCTGCTTTTTTCTCTCCTCCCTCCTGTGCTCCAGACTTGACATGGACTATCATAACTGCCATCCTCGCTCCTTCTTACATCTTTAGCTCTGAATCACCACCCATCACTATAGTACTTTTCCTTTCTATGCAATACTGTCCTTTTTTTAAAAAACAAAACTAAACTTCCAGTCCCCTTTTTATGTTTCTGAGCCATTAACTGTCCCCTCAGTTATTGCTAATGGCTTCATCTCCCCTACCCTGAGACAAAATTACTCTATAGAGAATGATGGTGGCTTGGTAATGTGTCAACTTGGACCAACTCAACTACATTTCCCAGAGCTCCCTGCTCTACATGTTTTTGATTATACAAGGCCATAGTCAATCCTCAAGGCGAGATCTGGAGTGCAAAAGGGACGCCACACACCCATATTGTCATTCATCTGCTGACTCTGCCCTGGGGGACAGTAGCAGCCAGGTCCACAATTATCCCACTTCCTCCAGAGCCTCCCATAGCTTCTCCAACTCCTGGGCCTGTTGTATATTTAGCTGTCTGACAAGGAACATCAGTTTCTCCTTTAAGATACTCAGCAAGGTCAGAGGCAGAGACACTGAGGGCAGGTTTCAGTCTACCTTAGTGGGGTCCAACTTCCACTGGAAAGTGCTAGCTATTTCCCTATTTTTCTGTTATAGATTGTGTTCCCCCTCAAATTCCTATGTTGAAGCCCAATTCCTCCCCTCCAGTATGACTGTATTTGGAGGCAGGACTTTCAATAATAGTAATTAAATTAAACGAGGTTATGCGGGGAGGCCCAATCAATAGAACTGTGTCCCTGTAGGAGGAGCTTGCTATCTCCTTTACCGGGGCCCAAGACAAAGTCGTGTGTGCACACAGTAAAACAACAGCTGCTCACAGGGAGGGAGATGGATCTCATCAGAAATTACACACTGGGGGACTCTGCTCTTGGATCTTTCAGCCCCTAAAACTGCGAGAAAAAACTTTCCTGCACTTCAGTCACTTGGTCAGTGGTGCGGTATTTTTTATGGCAGTCTGAGCAGACTAAGGCACTATACATTTTCCCCTTCTGACTTCATGACTCAAAGACTCCAGCATTAAACACAAAGAAAACAGTTCCACGAGGCTGTGACTAGCTACCAAACTTCCACATGTTGAACTCCTGTAACAACATATTTGTTTAATAAACACACACACACACAAACACACACACACACACACACACACAAACACACACACAAATGTGCATGCACACAGCTCAACTCTTTCTCAAGATGTTGGTGATAGTAAAACAGGCCTCAAATTGTGTAAACTATGCTGTCTGACATGCTGTGAGCCACCTAAGCCGTACACATTTCCAGTGCACAAGCAAAAATCTCACTCTGCCAATGTCTGTAGGAAAACAGGCCTAAGTCTAGGCAGTCAAGTCTGTTCTTGACACACCTTTCAGTATTTTTTCCTTCTGCAGTACTGAGGATTGAACCTAGAGCCTCAAACATACTATGCATGCTCTATTACTGAAGGTATAACCAAATAATATAAGAAATGTTTAAATTTTTAAAAAATTATTAAAATAAAAGACACATTGTGATTCATCCTCTGTAAAATAATCCCTTTGTCTCAAACACTTTTGTTCCATCTTTTTTGCCACTTTCTAAAACAGTTCTAAAAGTCTTTCTTTGTAAGTGTCTTGAGTTGTGCTGTTGTAGCTGCTTCAATATCCTGAGTCAATTCAAAAAGTTTACCTTTCATGTTCATTTTGACTTTGTGGAAGAGCCAGACAAGGCATGGAGCCAGGTCTGGTGAATAAGGTGGATAAAGACACATGGTAATGTTTTTATGAACCTGCCTGGCCAAGGGATGGACCTCAGCAGCTCTGATCTCATAAAGACCCTCACAAAAGAAGGCTTCCAGAACTGCATAAAAAGTGACAAGAACAACAGGATAGGTTAAATAGAGAGGACATGACATACATTTTTAAAGTTCATACATTGTCAGGTTTCATGCAAAAGGAATAAGGATACATGGGTTTTCCTACATAAAATGGTAGGCTCCGATCAATATGGCACTGTGTATAGGCAGAAAGGTGTAAATGGCAGCTTCCCTTACCCTCCACGTCCTCTTTCCTCCACTACTTTGCCCTGCCACCAGCCCATATGCCAGATCTGGGTCAGTGGGGTCCAGCCCTGGGATAAAGGGGCTTCCTGGTGGAGAAATAGCCAGGGTCCAGCTGGCCACTTACTATCAGCAAACCACCTCCTCATCCAAGGTGCCCCTGTAGCAGCTCATAGGAAGTGCAGACTTAGCAACACTGGTGGATAAGATCTCCACAAATATCCTTTATTCATAGGCAAGGCAGTAATCGAGGAGCTCTGGCAACCTACATGTAGACACGGAAGAGAGGAAGAGGGTATGTAGGATAGACACGCCCTGGCAGTATGCAGCAGGACAGGCAGGGCCATGGAATGCAGGCGTCCTCTACCATGGCTGCCTAAGAATGTGGTAGGCCAACAGAGGCTGTGCAATGTGTAGGAATCCTGCCCCAAAAGCAGAACAATTGAGACCATGCTATATGTACAGTAACTGAGACTACAGACATTGACTCCTTAAGCTAAATAAATTGCCAGGTTTTAAGCCTGGAATTTGTAGCTTGGTTTTTAGTATAGTTATGACTTTCCGTCTTCATACCCAATCTTCAACAACCACAAATTATACTCTTTGTTCTCTAATTGCCTCTTGTACCACCTAAATTCTAGGTCTTATAAACTAAATTTGATTTTTTTTAGGACAATCAACTGAGATAGCTCACAGGGGTCTGAATTGGCTAGCGTTATGGATATTAAATGAACAAAACTACCATTTATTTATAGGGCCTGCATTAGTTTTCTATTGCTGTGCAACAAATTACTATGAATACAGTGGATTTAAAAAGCATCCATTCATTAACTCTCAGTTCTCAGGCTCAGGCTTGAAGTCCAGTGCAATGTGGCTGAGTTCTTTGCTCAGAGTCTGAGAAGGCTCCAGTCAAGACGTCTGTCCAGTTGGGCTCTCAGCACTGGGAAAAAATCCAACCTAACTTTACTCTTGTTATTGGTAGGATTCAGTAACATACTTATAGGGCAGAGATCCACATTTTCTTATCTGCTGCCAGCCAAGGCCACTCTAGGATCCTGTATGTTGCCCATATTAGAAGCAACTCCCTTGGATATCTGCTTATTCCATCTCCAAGCAATCAGTGCCACAACACATCCTCCTTGTGCTTCCAATCTGACGTCTTGTCTTGATACGAGCCTAAGAAACTGCTCGCCATGTAATGAAATGTGTGCTAGATCATCACGTTCTTCCACATAATTGCTTTGTTTTAGAGTCATAACTAACAACAGAAAGAAAATCTATCATGTTCATGAGCCCAGAGATTATGCAGGGCATGTACACCCTTAGGGCATCTGAGAATTCTGCCTACTTCAGCACTCCGAGTAAGCAGGAAACCTGAAATCTACAGGCAGGACTTATTCTTGTGCATTGCTTCTGCTATAATGCTTTTACTTAGAAGATTACTCTTTTATTTTTATTTTTCTTCTTCCACCTTCTATATGGTCAAACAAAACTCATACTCATTGTAATGATCTTGTAGCACAGACTAGCATCGACTGTTTATTCCTTTGAAAATTTTAATCACTGTCATTCAGTAACAAAAGATGTATTCATTAAAGATATCTTTAGAAAATCAGAGTGACAAAAATAGTAATCTCACCTTGAAAATATAACCATAACCTAAGAATAATGAGCATTTTGCAAATTACAGTATGAAAGGAAATTCTATGTCAGACAAATTGACTTGCTCAAAGTTGACGGTATTTGTGGCATTTGTTGGAACAAGGGTGGCACAATTTTACTCTAATGAGTGAGGCTAAGCTTTCTTTCAAAGGAATTGAGTCTGTTTTCATTAGTTAACCTATAACGTAGTTATCTCCGAGGAAGGAACATTGTGAGCAATGCAAGTTTATTATTTTACTGGAAGTTAGAAGTTCAAAGTGGCTGTAGAGACCAAGTTCTCTGTAGAGTTTCAAACGGAGATCACTGTCTTTGCTTGTTCTTCCTCCCGGGGCCACCCACATGCCTGGCTTTTGGCCCCACATCACTCTGACTTTGGATTTCATCACTACAACTCCTCTGACTCTGATTTCCTTGTCACCCTATAGATTACACTGCATCCACATGGACAATCCTCAGTCTCATATCACATAATCCATAGGAATGTTACCATGTGGTAATTTACATGTGCAAAGTCTCTTTTGTCATTTGAGGAATGCAGGCACAGATTCTGGGTAATGGTGTCACTGCCTTGTCTAATACGTCAGCTTTGGGTCTGCAGAGGAGAACCAGTTCTTGTGACCCATGGGTTTACTCTCAGGAACAGAAAGTGGCACAGTGCTGGGGTCACCCTAATCAGTCACTACTGTAGGATGTGGCACTCTGGTAATTTCAGATTCACATTAAGCATCTGATTTCCAGTCCCACCAGACCTGACAGGCTCTTGCAGAGCATGATCCTACCTTTTAGGCTGAGGGGAAAGCTGTTTCTGGGCCAGTACACCTGTTGCTATTCCTCTACCAAAGCACTGTCCTATTTATTGCAGGTTTGCCTGGAAAAGTGGCTATTTCATACAACTGTAAGTAGGTGAAGCGTGAGAAGGTATGAGCCAGCCTCTCCTTCCAGTTTTCAGGATGATCTGGGCACAGTCACCAGCTATGTGAACTGTCCTGGCCAGGTGCTAGCATGGTTTCAGTAAATGTTTCCATGCCAGTCTACATACGTAAGCAGGGGGTAGGTGGCCTGATGAAATTCTGCTTCTATCTGCACAAACCAGGCCCAAAGGCCTTTTCCCCCTTTCTTCCTTCAATGATAGTCTTCCTAAGTGGATGCAAACCTGTGTACCTGGTACACTCAGTGTTTTCAGTTCTGCCTGCAGCCGCTAGCACCTATCCTCTTAGAAGCTGCAAAGGTGATATTTCCTAGATGTTTTTAGGCCTGCTCTGGGGGATGCAGGTCACTGTGAGAGCTTAGGCTGAGGGCATTAGTGAAACTAATGAAGTGAAACTAATGCCTTCATAAGGCAGGCATGTTTATCAGCCACCAGTAACCATATTTCCCCTCATCTTTTATTACTTTTGATCTTAACAGGGCCCTTGAACTGCTTAACAGCTTATTGATGCCACTAGCGCAGAGTCTTCTATTTCCTGTGTGTACACTGCCACCATCCCTGCTGCCTACTCTCATGCTGTGCTAGCTGTTGACCCAATTCAATGCCTGGCTGGAAACCTTCCTCTCAATTGTGATGAAAGGAGAGAATAGGTGACTCAATTACTTGCATATGTATAGTTCTTTGATTAAAAGGAAAAAAAAGATAGTGAGAATGCAGGTTGTCTAATGATCCACATACTTACAACTTCTTTTTAGGCTCAAATATCTTATCCGGAATGTGAGCTTTCAAAGCATGAATCACCCTTCTCAAGTCACCGTAGAAAGCTCACTTTCAATTATACGTGACCTCATACAGCTCCCAGTCGATTTTCTTAAAGCCATATTTCAACTGTAGAGCGACAAGTTTATCTCTAATTCAGCTAAATCCCAAGCATTACTGTTTGGCATAATTTTCCAGTTTGGAAGCAAAGAGACTGGCAGTGAACAATGTGAATTTACCATCGTGAAGAGGGATGAGGGGCCTGAGCCCCAGAGGAAGACAAAAGAGGTACAGAATATGAGCTGCATATTAGATAGCATCTTGTATGTTATTCTAGCGTCCTGCGGCGGGGAAGATGGCCCTCCCTCCATGTTCCGAGGCCAGTATTTGTATGTGCTCAGGACATTCCCTGTAGAATGAGAGTCCCGCGGTGACCTAGAGTCTGAGAGAGAGAGTTTGAGAACATCTGACTGCGACTGTCTCTCCACAGATGAAGAGACAGGGTGAGGCCACAGACCTTTGCCTAGAGACACTCAGGAGTTTGTTCACAGAAGAGAAACTAAAATCCAAGTCTCTTGATGACTGGGCAAGAGCCGCTTCCCTGGCACACAGCATCCATCCTTTTTCCCTGGACTCATCTTTATATATAGAGAGATGTATCTTAATTGCTTTTTCATCTTCTACCACTCTCTCCCTTCCTGCTTCTTCTATCTCTTGGTCCCTTTTCCATTGATGGTAGAATGAGAGCTTGGGGTAAGGTATAACTGTGCAAAAGGTACAAAATCAAGGCTTTGGATGTATTATAAATCCTCAGTAGCACTGAGTCTGGTGATATGAGGCTGCACTCTGGTGAGCCCAGGCTGCACTTACCATATTTATCAACAATGGAGGCTTTGGAGCCTTGTAGACAGTTTATGGTAGGCAGAAGAACATCCTCTTCCTTCCCCAAACATATCGACATGCTAATGCTCAGAAGCTGTGGCTATGTCAGCTTACACAGCAAAAGGAAATTCAGATACCATGGAGTGAAGGTTGTTAACCAGGGGTTATTAGAAGAATATTCATCATGGATTGTCCAGATGTACCCAAAGGCATCCCAAGAGGCCTTCGAAGTGAAAATAGGAGAGGAAGGGCAGGGGAGTAAGCTCAATGGTTCCGGCGCCTGTCTTGCAAGCGCAAGGGCCCGGGTTCGATTCCTGGTGACCACATAACAATACTGGGTGTGGAGACTCACCCCAGCAGCAACCAGTACCGCATACCACAGTGCCGGGTGTGGTGGCTCACGCCTGTAATCCCAGCACTCGGGAGGCAGAGGCAGGAGGATTGCTGTGATGTGAGTTTGAGGCTGAGCTCAGGGCCAGCCTGAACCACAAAGCGAGACCCTGTCTCAAAAAACCTTAAAAAAAAAGAAAATAGGAGATGAAAAAGGGCCAGAATGATATGAGGTGAGGACTCCTCCAGGGGTGCTGGCTTTGAAGAATGAAGGGGACATGGCCAGAGAATGGCAGTGGCCTCTTAGAGCTAGAACAGGAGGGAGTAGGTACTCCTCGAGAGCTTCCGGAAACACACAGCCCATCGGCATCTGATTCCAACGTTGTACAGGTTCTCTACCCTACAGAATGAGAAGAGAATGGCTCTTTCTTATGATAAGCTGCTCATCTCGCTTACTTGCTCGCCTATTTCTTTCCTTTCTTCCGCCGTTATTCACTCTTTCCTTTCCCTACTTGCTTCCTTCTTTCCTTCTTTCCTGTTCTTTTCTTCTGGGGATCAAACTCATGGCCTCACACATATTAGGCGCATGCCCTGCCACTGAGTTACACCCCCAGCTAGCCACTCAGCGTGCAGCAGTTTGTCACAACAACCTCAGAAAAGCCACACGGAGCTGGGAGCAGGGGCGACTGTGTGCACATCAATCAAGCTCTCCTCTGGAAGACGCTGCCTCCTTCTCACATTGACTATTTGACTATTGATTGGATGTAAACCTGGTCATGTCTCCGACATATGAAATGAGGGGCCCTGGGACAGTGATTTCTCACTCCTGCCTTCCCCGTCCTCCTCAAAACACTGTCATTTGTTGGGGCTGTTTTTCTCGCACTGCAGGAACCTCAGTGGAAGACATAAGTTTTCTATCTACTAGCATAATGCTTGGCATCCACTAGGCAGTCACTAAGTCTTTCTAGAACTGAAATGCATAACTCAAGGGAATGTCCTGTGCTCTGTGTTTCCAGTACGTGCACAAGTAACAGAAAAGAATTTCCTCATCTTTTGGTGCATTTAAGGCTTTTGTTTTTATTAGTATAGGTTTACAGTATATAATGTATAGGTATAGAGTAATAATAATACAGATTACATTTATCATGGGGAGTACACAGGGAGCTGGTATACATACACCTATCTTTATATATAGAGAGATGTGTTTTAATTGCTTTTTAATCTTCTACCACTCTCTCCCTTCCTGCTTCTTCTATCTCTTGGTCCCTTTTCCAATGATAGTAGAATGACAGCTTGGGGTAAGGTATAATTGTGCAAAAGGTACAAAATCAGGGCTTGGGGTGTATTATAAATCCTCTAATGACTCTTCTTCCACAGCTTTCCAACAACAAATAAAGATATATTTTAAGGCCTGGTCGACAGGCTGTGTTGGAAGTCCAAACTATTGTTGCTACCAGAGAACAGCTTGTCACAGCAGACTAATTTATTCTCTTTCTCTGAAAGCCTGGCAGAGGATCTGCAACTGAAAGTGCTTTTGTTTAAGACTCAACTAATGCCAACAACCAGGCCGGAATGTGTAGTCACTGTGCATGTCTGGTTGCATATTAATTGTGGCAGTGTCCTCAGGTGACATCTGAGAGGCTGGACAGTTACAATGAACAACCTGTCATAGTCTCCGCCAGTTGTCTTCTTTCCTACCCTTTGCATTGGCAGATCCTAGGATTGTGACATTTCATTTTTTCTGTCTTCACTGATCATCCTGTACTAGAGGGTTCCATTTGTCTGGCTGTCACCCAGTCTCATCTTTTTCACGGACTAATACAGTGGGCGAGGACCCAATTTTGGGTGATGATGCAGTGCCAGAAAAGTTGCACATATGCTGAAATCTTATGTGAAAACTATGTCTGCTATGTTTCTTATGTGTAAACTGTGTACTACATATGTACATCTATATAAACTATGTAAATCATGTACTCTAATTTCCCCCAGTACAGTTTATACAATAAGAACTAAACCCATATTTGATGCATTACATTAAAGCTAAACCCTACTTCACTGAGATAAAATGTTTATGTGCCTGTGTGTGCCTTGAAGAGGGGGGTAGGAGATAAAAGGAGAAAGGGAAAAAGGAGAGGGAGAGGGAGAGAAGAGAGAGAGAGACAAAAAGAATGAGAACATGCTCTTTACAGAGGACAGAATATTCTGTTCTATTATATAATATCATATATAAAATACTATATTATGTGTTAGTTACTTTTCTCTCATTGCTGAGACAAAATTCCCAATACACAAAGTTAAAAGGCAAAGGTTTATATGACTTACAGTTCATAGAGGTTTAAATCCATAATGGGCTGGCTCCAAGGCCCAGGGACATAGAAACAATTCATGACAGCAGAAATAGCAAAAGCAAAGAAACCTGAACAGTATCTTTCTGCCCCCTTCATCTTATTCAGCTTACTTAGGCTGGGTAGCACTCCCACCCTTAACCCCACTACTTTTGAGCCCAGTCCCACTGTGAATCAGTCACACACTCTAGATTTAATCACCTCTGGGAAAGTGTGAGGCTTTGGGGGACATCTAACCACAAGCCATAATGTATTAAAATAACACATATCTCAAGATCTGATACTTTTAGGAAATCACCAATTCTGTCTGAAATATAATGATTATAACAGGAAAACAGATCTGTTCTGAGTTTCCTATCATTATAATTTTAAGGAGCAAGGACATAGTCATTGAAGATTCCTCTAGATTAAAAATATTTTCAAAACAAAAGAAAAGGTATATCTGTGGATATATATATATATATATATAGTAGTGTTTCTTTTCTAGCTTATGTACCTTAATCTTATGTAATAAACAGTAGCCCTTCAACATTGATCAAGTTAAGCTGGTCCTAACTTTATGCACTTATCATTTTTTCCTTTTCTAAAATGTCAGTATCTTTAAAAAAAAATTTTACTGGTACATTTTAGATACACATCTTGATCCCACTCAACATTGAAGATTTGTACCAGTACATGACACAACTTAATTTTCATTTTTTTCCCATTCCCTTGCCCACCCTACAACCCCTGTACATAAGCTTTGTTTCCTTTTTATTTGACCACCATATTTTTCCCCTCATTACTTACCCCTCCCCCCTTTTTCCTTTGAATATTTTCTATTTCACAATATCTATGCACTTATCTTATTATAGGGCTCTTCATTTAAGATGCTTTTTGGACTTGTACTGTCATACCAATCCACAGGATACAAAGCTTTCCCACTTACTTCTGTTACTTCTTGACAGCCTGTGCTGTTGACCTCTGTGTTAACCTTACCGAACCAAAGCATCTATTGGTTAGAAAGACAATGGATAAACTCAAGGTAGCCACATGTGCACAGAAGTGTGGTGTCCTCTGATGGGAACCACAGGAACTGTCCTTTTAGGAGCACTTTCTCAAACAACAGACTTCAAACTAAGAGAGAGCTCAGAGTTCAGTGAAATTTGACTTTGGTGGGGCCAAGAAAGCTTAATGACAAACAACTGAGTAAGGACACTGTGACCATGATGGTGAGGAAATAAAAAGAGAAAATGTTGTTCCAGTTTGTAGGCCCCTCAGCCTTTGATATCAACTTAGAAGGAAGCAATGCAAACCAAACAGTACCTTATTTTACTCAACTTGATGGACCAAACAGTAGAATTTCTGGTATGGAAAGAGAGAGTAATGATAGTCTAACAACTTCTACATTTTACAAATAGAAAGTTAAGGATACAGAGATAATATCCATCATAACGGTATACATCTGGGAAGCTCGTTCTTTGGGATTTTGTATCATGAAATCAGCCTTTGTAATCATAGATGATCAGTGTCCAAAGGAATCTCAGAAATCAGAGGCCAGTTCATTTCCTCTGTGTGTATTACTCAGCTATTTCCTGAAATAAGCTTATATTTTTATGGAGACATAGTGCCATCAGCCATGCTACAGAAGGGATCTGTAAAGAACACAGGGCTTAACGCTCAAGTCTTGAGTTGAGTAATTCATTTATTCTCTCAGGAAAGTTTGTTGAACATTTAAATGTCCCAGAAACATAAAACTCAGACGAACCCCCCACCCCCACCCCATAAAGCTCACATTCTAAAAATGGAGCCAGACAGTAACAGATGTGTAAGATATACAGCGTATCAGACGATGAGGAGTGCTATGGAAAAAATCAAAGCAGGGACAGGGAGTAAGGAGTACTGGGAGGGTAGAGAGAGATGGAATGGGAAGGGCTTTGAAATAGAAGGGGCAAGGTAGCTTTTACTATAAAGACACGCAGAAAGTGAAAGAGTAAGTCAAACAGTGTCATAGTACGAGGGTTCCAAGCAGAGGAAATAGCAAGTGTAAAGCCCCTGACTAATCAAGAGGCAGCAGGGAAGCCGATGAGGCTAAAGCAGGGAGAACTAGCAATGGATGCAGACAATGTGGGTTAGGGGGCAGATGGCAGCCTGGCAAGGACTCCCATTTATTTGGAATGAAATGAGGTCCCCACCAAGGGGGAGCCAGTGGAGAGTGATTTGGCTTAATTTGCCATGTTTTGGGAGCGGACTTTCAGGAAGAAAGGGCAGAGGTAAGAAGAACAGGTAGAAGGATATAACAGTGGTCCAGGAGAAGGCAGATGGTGGCTCGGAACTGCTGAGTGGTGGGGTGTTAACATCTGGGTAAAATTAAAGGTAAAGTCAACAGGGATTTACTACTGGATTATAAGCTGCATGGAATGGAACACAAGAGAAGGATAATCAAGCAGCACATCTGACATGAGCCCTGCTATGACTGAAATGGAGGGAGGATTACTGAAGTGAAGACGGGGGCAGAATCAGGTGTAATTACAAGCTGTGTATCACTGGAAAAGCCATGCAACCTCATGAATTTCAATTTTCCCCCTCTGTATTTGGTAAAATCTGTTACTTTATAGATTTGTTTTAAGATCCAACCACAGGATAATATGTTGGAAGAGCTATTTCCTGGTATAAATACAGAAGGTTGTTACTTAGGTCTGCTTTGTGTTGCTATAACAGATCCTGAGGATAGGAACATCTCTACAGAAAAGAAATTTATTTCTCATCATCCTGAGAACTGGGAAGTTCAATATGGAGGTGCTGATACCTGGTGGGGGATTTCTGGGTGAGTTAGCTCATGGAGGAGGGTAAAACTGTCAGAGGACAAGAGTGACAGTGCCAGAGGACAGGACCCGACTCAGCCTTCTAAGGGACACTTTCCAGCAATTGTGGCATGAATCCGTCACCTGTCCAACCCACCTTTGTTAGACCCCTCCTCCCCTCAGCCAGACTGGTGATCAGGCTTCCAGGATGTGAGCACCAGGACACATTCAAACCACAGAGCCCTGGGAGTCTGGCAGGGCAGGTTCGGCCCCGCTGCTCCTTCCATTCTCCTCACACGCTGCCTCCTGAGGTGAGCTGATGACTCCCCGCGGCCGTCTGTTCACAGTCACTGGTGAGTGGAATCCTACTTCAGGTGAGAATGCTGAAAATCACTTCCGAATGCAGACAGCACTGAGCACATCCATGCAGACTCTTTCTCTCCGTGATTCGTAACGGAGGGTGGGAGGAAGTAAAAGCCTCATGTGGTGTGTGGCATGCTGAGCACTTTCCCCCATAGAGACACCGCCAAGGAGAGGAAGTTTATAGCCCATCAAACTAAGTATGGAATTTAAAAAATTGCTATGGAATTTAAAAGATAAAATTTTTTTAATACTCTCAAAATTATACCTTAGGGAAAAAACTCATATTTAACTACTATCTTATCCTTCTAAGGACAAGAAGAAAGACTCTTAGAAGGGGACTAGTGTTCCAGAAAGACCAGCTTCCCCTGAACCAGACTGGGCTGTGTTGAACAAATCTTTCCTATATTGGGCTAGATGCAAGAATAAGAAACAGCTCTAAATGCCAGCCAGTTTCAATAAATAAAATATAAATACTTTAAATGGGAGTGGTGATACATACCTAACTAATCCTATTACTCCAGAGGCTGAGGCAGGAGGATCACAAATTTGAGGCCACTCCAGGCAACTTTGCAAGACCGTGATTCAAAATTTAACAATAAAAAGTAAAAGGGACTAGGGATGTGGCTTATCCCCTAAATTCAATCCTCAATACTTTAAGTACACACACACACACACACACACACACACACACGAAACTATTTCTAGAATAATTGGGACGGGGGAACAGAAGGGAAATGATGATTTCTTACAATTGTAGCTATTCTTGACATATTTTCCAAGGCACTGCACATGTGTGTGTGTGTGTGTGTGTGCATGCGTGCGTGTGTGTATGTGTGTGTGTGTGTGTGTGTGTGTGTGTGTGTGACAGAGAGAGAGATACTGATATGGATGCCATTTTCTGTATCATAAATGGATCTAGAATAAGATAACGACAGAACAATCATATTCTTTGATTCAGGGCAAAATACATTGGCTAAAAGGAGAAAATTACTTCTTAATTTTTATATTAAGAATCCCTAAGTTAGAGTGACCTCAATCAAGGGATTCAACTTTGAGGAATATTCTAACAGAAGATTCTCATCTTTCTCCCAGGTCAGGTAATTGGTTTCTTCTCTGGCTTTTGTAAGTCATTTGCTCCACAGAGCAGGAATGACAAAAATTATCTATTAGTAATGTTCATAACGCTTTTCACATTTCCCCTTTATAATATTAGCAGCCGTGTTAGTCGGTTTTCCATTGCTATAATAACAAACCTGAGATAATTAACTTATAGATAGAAAAGGTTTATCTTGGCTAATGGTTATAGGGGTTCCCATCCGTAACTGACTGGGATCATTTCTTTTAGGCCTCAGATGGGGGTCCTGGATGACAATGGCAGCTAGCACATGGTGGAACAGATTGCCTCATGACTGACAACCAAGAATAGATTGGGGTCCCAAAATCTCTTTTGAGGGCCTCAGTGACCTAAAGACCTACAAGGCTTCAACTTTTAAAGGTTTTGTGACTTCTCAATAGCATCAAGTTGGGGAATGAGTCTTTTAACACATGGGTCTTTGGAAGCCATTCTGGATCCAAACTACTAAAGCTCTCAATCAAATGTTATAATTTCTGTTCTCTTCCCTGCAATGTGGCCTAGAGTATGGCTTTGAAAAATACAATCAGTTATTGGCAGAGACAGTAAAAAAGTGACTTTTATGTAAAGAGTGAGAAGGAAGATATTTTTAATTTTGCAGGCTATCTGACTTCTCTCACAGCCTTTCAACTTTACCTTTATAATATGAAAATAGCCACAGATAATCGGTAGCCAAGGGAACATGACTGTGTTCCAAAACACTTTATTTATGGACCCTGAAAGTTGAATTTCACATAATTTGTATATGTAACATGGAGATATTTCTTTTGATTTTTTCTCAACCATTTAAACGTATAAAAACCATGTGCAGTTCATGTTGAAGTATAAATACAGGGGTGAATTCGATGCGCAAGTCCCTACTTGATGTCCTGGTAGCAACCTGGAGCCCCTGCTTTACCTTTGACCTGATGAAGCTCTAGGCAGAACCAGAAATGCTTCACATCTTTCATCCTGAAACACTCAGGAAGTAATCCATAAATGGCTGTCAGCCTAGTTCTGAGTCCTAAACTACAAGTCAAAGGAGCATCCTCAGGTTGCTTCCGAAGCCATGATACCTCTCAGAGAAAGTGGTCAGAAGACGAAGCACTCTTCCCCCGATGCTTTTCATTTCAATCACATTTCCTTTACTTGCCCAGAAATTCATGAGACATTCTAGGTTTGGAGAAGCAGAATAATACTCAAGAACATTAGGTAGTATTGTAGTCCATTTTCTGCTGCTTCAACAGCATATCTGAGATGAAGTAATCTGTAAACAACAAAGATTTCTTGTGAACTTCTTAGCCATTGGAATATGGAAGAGAAGATGCTGGCTCTAGGTTTAGGAGACTGACAGCTTCTAACTTCTCTGAATCCACAGAGTGTGCAGGCTCTAGCAGACAGTCTCAGCTCTACTGCCTTCCAGTATCTCCACTAAACTGCAAAGCATATGAGTGAAAACGTCGTGGACCTTCCAGTTGACCCATCTGCCAGCTGGAACCACAGAGTAACCCTGACTGATGCCACAAAGAGAGAAAGAATTCCCTGGCTTAACCCTGCAGGAGTTTCTGTTCCACAAAGCTAGGAAATGCAAGTTAAAAGCCACAAATTATGGGACAGTTGATTATATAGCACAGATAAAAAAGAAGAGCAAATATAACAAAAAAAGTGATCTGACAGAAACTCAGAGAAGGAAAGTGTCAATAAAAATGGGTGGTTGGGAAGAGCTAAGGAAGGAAAGAAACTGGAGGCTGGAGGAAAAGGAAAGGAAAGCTTTGTCCAGAAATCATGCAGAAGGACAGGAGAGGGGATGAGAGCCGAACTCCGCAATGTACAGGAGTGTTTGTATGTGTGAGCGGGGGAGACAGCTTGGAGCAAAGATTTTCAACAAGGAAACCTAGTCTAATGACACAGGGTGAGACACACTGGCTCTTGGTGACTACTAAGCTCCTTTTGGCAACTCAGTAGTCGTCAGCAGTTAGTAGGAGGTGGTTATGATTATCTTAATGGATAGAAAGTTGTTGTCAGCCTGACCTCTGGCAACTTTGCTGTTAGTGGGATGAGAACAAACGGCCTGTCATGTAACATGTGTGCACAGACAGCCCCACAGCCTGTCTGCAACTCCTGAGAAGACTTCTTTATCTTTGAGTAAACTGATCAGCACCCGGCAGGAGATTCCACACAGGAACTACAGGAAGCGGAATTTCCCATTAAAGGAGAAAGAGATGGACACTGGAAGTGTTGCATGGCTTTCCAGCTTTCTGATATCTCTTTTATGCAAAGATGCTGAGTCCTGTGCACCATTCCTAACCAGTCACGAGCTTCGAGGACTTCTAATCCACTCAGTCCCTGCATAACTCCCTTGTTAGGTCTTTCTACATACACCAGGCCAGGGCTAACATCTTCACACTGAGTGTCTGCAAAGCTGATTTCCACAATTCTGCTAAGACAAATACCTTTAATTCCATTCTCTGAATTTATCAGAAGATCTTTTAAGTCTCTCCTCCAACTCCTTCCTGGCAGGCATCAGGGAGACAGACGTCAAATTCATCCACGACAGTTACAAAGAACCATAAGGTAGCATTGGGAAATTCTTGAAAACATGAAATATTGAAATACATCAAAGACTCTTGGGGCTGACAGAATAACTAAGGTGTTATGATGGTAAATGGCTGATGCAAGCTGGCAGGAGCCTCAGTGAAACTAGAATAGATTCTGCCCTCTGAATCTCCCTAGGATATACCATGCATTGCAGACTTGACAATTATCCTGATTTTACAATTCCAGGTGGTAAACTAACTTATTTTGGATGTTTGCACTGCTTTTATTCCTGGAAGCTATTTTCTAATTTTTGTGTATAAAGACAGAAGATTTGGAAAATCTTTTTGCAGAAACCATAAGAGTTGTTAGAAGGAGAGATTTAAGAACAAATGATGGCATCTTACATCAGGAGTGTAGCCTCCAGAATGTGGGAAATTAATTCCACCATTTGAGCCATCTAGTGTGGGGTATCTTGATATGGCAGCTTGTGGGAGTCTGAGGAAGAGGATGCAGCCAGAATCCTCGTGGCAAACCCCATTCCTCCATGAGTTCCACAGCAAAAGGATTAACAAACAACAAACCACAAAGTCAGAACCTCGAGAGAAAGGCTGAGCCTGGACTCAACTCTTGCTACTCTGAGCAGTGGCAGCCAAAGACTAAAAATTGTAGCAGCAGAAGCAGGAGCAGAGTCCATAATTCAAGCTTGCCTGCACCTTTATTTGGTACCAAGCCTCACCCCCAAATCCTAGCATGCATAAGACAGAGTGGCCCACAATAATCCCTGTAGATGAAGATTAGATAGAGCAGGGTAAATATCCTCAAATCCCAGTAAGTCCCAGTAAGTCTTAAAGCTAATAATCCTAGTGCAGTAATCCTTGTAGTTTAAAATCCCACAGGATGGGGCAGAAGTCTGCAATAATCCCAGAAGGTGATCCCACAGGGCAGGGCAGACATCCTCAAATCCAAGTAAGTAAATCCCAGTAATAAGTCTTTTTTTTTTAATTATCTTTATTGGTACATTAAATATACACATCATGATTGCACTCCATAACGGGGATTTGTACCAGTATAAGACACAACTTAATTCTCATTTTTTCCCATAGCCCCACCCACCCTACCACCCCCCCATATATATAAAATTTGTTTCCTTACTTTTTTGTTAAAATCTCAACATTGTCCCAGTAATAAGTCTTAAACCTGAGTGAGTTGTCCGCAGTTCCCAACAGCAGCCTTAGCTGATAGATGCACTCATCAGAAAGTTTTTGAGGGAGCCAGCTTGACAATTTGTCACATTGTGAGGGTCACGTTTGGTCCTATCTTCATCACTCCCCCAGAGAAAAAGGTGTAAGGAGGGGGAACGTGAAATTAGAGTCTGCCTTTCAACTACTTCAGCTTCTAGAAGGATCTAGCAAATCTAATAATAAAGCAAGCAATCCAAGATGTCTTAGGTTAATTTCTTCATATTTTCTACAAAACACGAACTTACAATGATTTAATAACTTCATTTGAAATCACCATGACTAAAGATCAAAATCAGAACATTTTTTCCTAACTATTAGGCATCATGACTCAAAAATTATCCATGGAGTAGATTCACCTTTGACACTAACCACGCAAGAAAATTTGTTTTAATTCATTGGTAAGAGAAAACATTGTCAAGTGAAACTTAGAAGGATATGGTTTTGACTTCTGCCTCAAGATTTTAATTTTAAACAAGGAATACCTTCCAAAAAGTAGTTATATGATACATAAGTTGGCAAGAGAAGAGTCAAAACAAAATCTCATCAAATAATATTTCAGCCCTACATGGATTTTTGCTAACTGGTTTATTGAACAGTGAGAAATTGAAGACCATTGTTTTTTACCACCCTCTTCGGTGTGTTCATTGGATGCATCTGCCCTGTAGCTAGACAACATCTCAGAAAGATCCCACAGTTTTTTAATCATTTTCACTTTTTTTTTTTTTTTAGGTTTTTTGAGACAGGGTCTCACTTGGTAGTTTAGGCTGGCCCTGAGCTCAGTCTCAAACTCACATCACAGCAATCCTCCTGCCTCTGCCTCCTGAGTGCTGGGATGACAGGCGTGAGCCACCACGCCCGGCACTGTGGTATGTGGTACTGATTGCTGCTGAGCGTGAGTCTCCACACCCAGTATAGGTATGTGGTTACCGGGGATCGAACCTGGGTCCTTGCGCTTGCAAGACAGGTGCCAGAACCACTGAGCTAAATCCCCGGCCCCTCATTTTCACTTTTAATAATACATTTATTTGTGGAAACTAAGAATCATTCATTTTATAAAGGTCTGTTGACCTCACATTCAAACTTTAATGTCACATACAGTTTAATAACTTGACTAGATTAAAAGATGGTTGGCAGATTAGTAAAGTACACTTCTGGGAATGTATAGATGGATAGGGGCATGAGTTGAGGACCATATCTGGCCCATAGCCCTCTGCACTTTGTACACTTTCTTAACTTTTCTATATTTTACTGTCATGAAAAGAGCACCTTTGTTCCACTATATTCTTCTGACACAGTGTTTCTGTCTTGGCGGTGGCCACCAACCACAGACTGAACTCTGTGAAATCATGAATGAAAATAAAGTTCTCCCCCTCTAAACTACAAGCGTTGGGTGTTTCATCTCAGCAGCAGAAAACTTAGTACACTCCTCCTCCCTGTTCCGCTTGACTTGTACTTGGGCGGGGACCCACAGCCTTTCCTTTTTCCTTTATTTCTTCCATTGCTCTTTTCTATCTCCCTGCTTCTGCAGCTCCTGTAGGGTCAACAGAAGGGGAAGCCACTTCCATAGGTTAGGCTGAATATCTTTTTACATCACTTGGTGCTGTTTGCAGTTCTCCTTGGCTACCAAATTTGTCTGCACCAGGTAAGCAGTCGCCTCCTGGTACTTGGATGGGGTTTTAACTTGCTCTGGGAACGACCCACCTCACCTTCTACACATACCTCTGACTTCAGCATCCACTTCACAGACTTCATTGCCTGGTTCAACTCATCCCAATAGGATATATTTTAGGCAAGGAAACATCAATAATTGCTCAAACTTTACCTTTTCTTTTCTTTGTTTCTTTCTTTTTTTTTTTTTTAGACAGAGTCTTGCTTTGTAGTTCAGGCTGGCCCTGAGCTTACTATGTAGCCTAGGTGAGCCTGGAACTCACAGCAATCTTCTTGCCTCTGACTCCTGAGTTCTGGGATTATAGGCATGAGCACTGTGGTATGTGGTACTGATTGTTGATGAGCCTGAGTCACCACACCCAAACACACACATGTTTGTATGTGGTTACTGGGAATTGAACCCGGGTCCTGGCACTTGCAAGGCAGATGCTAGACCCATTGAGCTAAGTGCCCGGCCCAAACTCTACCTTTTCTGATGTTGCTTGTTCTAATAAAAACATCTTTTTATGACAGATGGTGAAAGTTGAGCTTGTCAAATGCTGCACATTTTTTTTCTCTCCTCATTGTCTTAAGCTGATATAACAAGCCTGCTTTTACAAATTCTCTTTGCACATATACAGACAAGCCCAAGCCCAGCACTGTGCTCTGCACTGATAGGCCCAGAGGCTGCTCAGCAAGCATCCAGCTGGGAAATGAGAGGCCCATCTCCCTGTGTTGCCATAACTCGGATCTCATGACTTAGAGTGAGGATCAGAACACTCCTCTCTCCTTTCTCATAGAGTTGGAGAGGAAATGTACTAGCACTCTTTGCAAGGCCATTTGTCCAGATGAATGTCTACAATCTCCTCCAGAATCAACAATCATCTCTAATGTAGGGTAGAGCAGTAAGGAGAAATCATAACCATTGGGCCAACTTTGGTCCAATAAAAGTGTATCTTTTATTATACACTACATAGCCTTGTCTAGCAGCATATTCTAGAACATTATTAATTATCATTCATTTTCAGGTTTGTAGTATCAATTCCTTCTGATAATTGGAAAATCCTATTCAATATTTTCACCTCAAATGAGGTGCGGAAAGTTAGCAACTCAGTGCTGATGACTCCTCTCTAAACTCATGAGAGTAGACCCAGAAGTAGACCTTGACAAAAATTCCAACTTCATAGAAATCCCATCTGAACATTTATGGCTATTACAAGTATACAGCAGAACCTACCAATCGTTCTTTGCCTATTTAAAGAGAAAGTTAACATATACCTTTACCATAATACTCCTTTCAGATTAAGATGTATAACAATGTAAACACTGAAATAGTCTTAAAATTTTACTTGACTAAAGAGAGATTAGAAAAAATATTATGAGTAAGGTACTTGTTAGGAGAAGGGTACTTTGAGAGATTTATGACTTTTTTTGAGATTCTTTAGTTAGCTGTTTAAAACTTCTGCTCATTAAGCATGTTCCCCTCAGGGACCTGATTCCAGACTACTAAAGAGTAACAATAAGGATCTATCTTATTGCACTACAGTGTTGTACAGCATGCCATTATTTTCCTATATATTCTCTTACTCACTTCCCTCTGGGATTATCAGTGCAACAGATTAAAAGATGCAGAAAGAACTCCAGATATACTAAGCCACCTCATCTTTGACAAAAGAGGCAAATATCCTCAATGGAGGAAAGATAGCCTCTTTAACAAATGGTACTGGGAAAACTGGGTTTTAACTTGCCAGAGACTAAAGCTAGACCTTTCACTATGCACTAAACTAAAATCAAAGTGGATTAGAGACCTAAATATTAAAACAGAAACATTAAACCTGCTAGAAAACAGGTTAGGTAGAACTCTTAGCGATGCTGACTTATGGAGAGACTGTATGAACAAAACCTTTGTAGCATGAGAACTTGCAGAAGAAATCAACAACTGGGATTTCATCTTATTAAAAAGGTTCTGCACAGCAAGAGAAACCACGAGCAGAGCGAAAAGACAACCAACAATATGGGAAAAAATCTTCACCAGCTGTTTCTCAGACAAAGGGCAACTATCTAGAGTTTATAAAGAGCTTAAAAAAAACCCACCCCCCCCACAATTTAAAGACCCAATTCAAAAATGAGCAATGAAATGAACAGACACTTTTCAGAGGGTAAAGTAAAAGTAGCTAAGAAACATATGAAGAAACGCTCAACATTACTGGTCATTCGAGAGATGCAGATGAATATAAAACTGAGATTCCATCTCTACAAAGAATGGCTGCTATCTCAAAATTAACTAGCAATAAATGCACTCTTCTCCACTGTTGGTGGGAATGTAGACTGGTGCAACCACTGTGGAAAGCAGTGTGAAGATTTATCAAAAAACTAGGACTTGAGGTCTCATTTGACCCTGCTAGTCCTCTGCTAGGAATAGACATAAAAGAATTAAAAGATTCCTATCACAGCACCGTATGTGCACCCATATTTCTAGCAACTAAGTTTATGAGAGCTAAATCTTGGACACAACCCAAATACCCATCAACTGGAGACTAGACAGAGAAGATGTGTTCTAAAAATAAATAAATGAGGGGCCAGGGAGTTAGCTCAGTGGTTCTGGCGCCTGTCTTGCAAGCGCAAGGGCCCGGGTTCGATTCCCTGGTAACCACATAACAATACTGGGTGTGGAGACCCACACCCAGCAGCAACCAGTACCACATACCACAGTGCCGGGCGTGGTGGCTCACGCCTGTAATCCCAGCACTCGGGAGGCAGAGGCAGGAGGATTG